>CM065421.1:54848189-55018739 GCA_033060865.1 Dorcus hopei | reverse complement strand
AAGTTGAACTAATTTATAGTCGACTTTCTATAGAAAACGATCCGGCCAAAACTCGCGGTTTGTTCAGATCGATAGATTTGAGTGTCCTCTTTCATATTCTGCAAGAAATTCTGGTGTGGAACGTTCCAATAAAAAGTTGTGCTAATTTATAGTCGACTTTCTATAGAAAACGGTCCGGCCAAAACTCGCGGTTTGTTCAGATCGATAGATTTGAATGTCCTGTTTCATATTCTGTAAGAAATTCTGGTGTGGAACGTTCCAATAAAAAGTTGTGCTCATTTATAATCGACTTTCTATAAAAAACGGTCCGGCCAAAACTCGCGGTTTATTCAGATCGATAGATTTGAATGTCCTTTTTCATATTCTGCAAGAAATTGTGGTGTGGAACGTTCCAATAAAAAGTTGTGTTCATTTATAGTCGACTTTCTACAGAAAACGGTCCGGGCAAAACTCGCGGTTTGTTCAGATCGATAGATTTGGACGTCCTCTTTCATATTCTGCAAGAAATTCTGGTGTGGAACGTTCCAATAAAAAGTTGTGCTCATTTATAGTCGACTTTCTATAGAAAACGGTCCGGCCAAAACTCGCGGTTTGTTCAGATCGATAGATTTGAATGTCCTCTTTCATATTCTGCAAGAAATTCTGGTGTGGAACGTTCCAATAAAAGTTTTGCTCATTTATAGTCGACTTTCTATAGAAAACGGTCCGGCCAAAACTCGCGGTTTGTTCAGATCGATAGATTTGAATGTCCTCTTTCATATTCTGCAAGAAATTCTGGTGTGGAACGTTCCAATAAAAAGTTGTGCTAATTTATAGTCGACTTTCTATAGAAAACGGTCCGGCCAAAACTCGCGGTTTGTTCAGATCGATAGATTTGAATGTCCTCTTTCATATTCTGCAAGAAATTCTGGTGTGGAACGTTCCAATAAAAAGTTGTGCTAATTTATAGTCGACTTTCTATAGAAAACGGTCCGGCCAAAACTCGCGGTTTGTTCAGATCGATAGATTTGAATGTCCTCTTTCATATTCTGCAAGAAATTCTGGTGTGGAACGTTCCAATAAAAAGTTGTGCTAATTTATAGTCGACTTTCTATAGAAAACGGTCCGGCCAAAACTCGCGGTTTGTTCAGATCGATAGATTTGAATGTCCTCTTTCATATTCTGCAAGAAATTCTGGTGTGGAACGTTCCAATAAAAAGTTGTGCTAATTTATAGTCGACTTTCTATAGAAAACGGTCCGGCCAAAACTCGCGGTTTGTTCAGATCGATAGATTTGAATGTCCTCTTTCATATTCTGCAAGAAATTCTGGTGTGGAACGTTCCAATAACAAGTTGTGCTAATTTATAGTCGACTTTCTATAGAAAACGGTCCGGCCAAAACTCGCGGTTTGTTCAGATCGATAGATTTGAATGTCCTCTTTCATATTCTGCAAGAAATTCTGGTGTGGAACGTTCCAATAAAAAGTTGAGCTAATTTATAGTCGACTTTCTATAGAAACCGGTCCGGCCAAAACTCGCGGTTTGTTCAGATCGATAGATTTGAATGTCCTCTTTCATATTCTGCAAGAAATTCTGGTGTGGAACGTTCCAATAAAAAGTTGAGCTAATTTATAGTCGACTTTCTATAGAAACCGGTCCGGCCAAAACTCGCGGTTTGTTCAGATCGATAGATTTGAATGTCCTCTTTCATATTCTGCAAGAAATTCTGGTGTGGAACGTTCCAATAAAAAGTTGAGCTAATTTATAGTCGACTTTCTATAGAAAACGGTCCGGCCAAAACTCGCGGTTTGTTCAGATCGATAGATTTGAATGTCCTCTTTCATATTCTGCAAGAAATTCTGGTGTGGAACGTTCCAATAAAAGTTGTGCTAATTTATAGTCGACTTTCTATAGAAAACTGTCCGGCCAAAACTCGCGGTTTGTTCAGATCGATTGATTTGAATGTCCTCTTTCATATTCTGCAAGAAATTCTGGTGTGGAACGTTCCAATTAAAGTTGATCTAATGTTTAGTCGATTATCTATAGAAAACGGTCCGGCCAAAACTCGCGATTTGTTCAGATCGATAGATTTGAACTTCCTCTTTCATATTCTGCAAGAAATTGTGGTGTGGAACGTTCCAATAAAAGTTGTGCTAATTTATAGTCGACTTTCTATAGAAAACGGTCCGGCCAAAACTCGCGGTTTGTTCAGATCGATAGATTTGAATGTCCTCTTTCATATTCTGCAAGAAATTCTGGTGTGGAACGTTCCAATAAAAAGTTGTGCTAATTTATAGTCGACTTTCTATAGAAAACGGTCCGGCCAAAACTCGCGGTTTGTTCAGATCGATAGATTTGAATGTCCTCTTTCATATTCTGCAAGAAATTCTGGTGTGGAACGTTCCAATAAAAAGTTGTGCTAATTTATAGTCGACTTTCTATAGAAAACGGTCCGGCCAAAACTCGCGGTTTGTTCAGATCGATAGATTTGAATGTCCTCTTTCATATTCTGCAAGAAATTCTGGTGTGGAACGTTCCAATAAAAGTTGTGCTAATTTATAGTCGACTTTCTATAGAAAACGGTCCGGCCAAAACTCGCGGTTTGTTCAGATCGATAGATTTGAATGTCCTCTTTCATATTCTGCAAGAAATTCTGGTGTGGAACGTTCCAATAAAAGTTGTGCTAATTTATAGTCGACTTTCTATAGAAAACGGTCCGGCCAAAACTCGCGGTTTGTTCAGATCGATAGATTTGAATGTCCTCTTTCATATTCTGCAAGAAATTCTGGTGTGGAACGTTCCAATAAAAAGTTGTGCTAATTTATAGTCGACTTTCTATAGAAAACGGTCCGGCCAAAACTGGCGCTTTGTTCAGTTCGATAAATTTGAATGTCCTCTTTCATATTCTGCAAGAAATTCTGGTGTGGAACGTTCCAATAAAAAGTTGTGCTAATTTATAGTCGACTTTCTATTGAAGACGGTCCGGCCAAAACTCGCGGTTTGTTCAGATCGATAGATTTGAATGTCCTCTTTCATATTCTGCAAGAAATTCTGGTGTGGAACGTTCCAATAAGAAGTTGAGCTAATTTATAGTCGACTTTCTATAGAAAACGGTCCGGCCAAAACTCGCGGTTTGTTCAGATCGATAGATTTGAATGTCCTCTTTCATATTCTGCAAGAAATTCTGGTGTGGAACGTTCCAATAAAAAGTTGTGCTAATTTATAGTCGACTTTCTATAGAAAACGGTCCGGCCAAAACTCGCGGTTTGTTCAGATCGATAGATTTGAAAGTCCTCTTTCATATTCTGCAAGAAATTCTGGTGTGGAACGTTCCAATAAAAAGTTGAGCTAATTTATAGTCGACTTTCTATAGAAACCGGTCCGGCCAAAACTCGCGGTTTGTTCAGATCGATAGATTTGAATGTCCTCTTTCATATTCTGCAAGAAATTCTGGTGTGGAACGTTCCAATAAAAAGTTGTGCTAATTTATAGTCGACTTTCTATAGAAAACGGTCCGGCCAAAACTCGCGGTTTGTTCAGATCGATAGATTTGAATGTCCTCTTTCATATTCTGCAAGAAATTCTGGTGTGGAACGTTCCAATAAAAGTTGTGCTAATTTATAGTCGACTTTCTATAGAAAACGGTCCGGCCAAAACTCGCGGTTTGTTCAGATCGATAGATTTGAATGTCCTCTTTCATATTCTGCAAGAAATTCTGGTGTGGAACGTTCCAATAAAAAGTTGAGCTAATTTATAGTCGACTTTCTATAGAAACCGGTCCGGCCAAAACTCGCGGTTTGTTCAGATCGATAGATTTGAATGTCCTCTTTCATATTCTGCAAGAAATTCTGGTGTGGAACGTTCCAATAAAAAGTTGTGCTAATTTATAGTCGACTTTCTATAGAAAACGGTCCGGCCAAAACTCGCGGTTTGTTCAGATCGATAGATTTGAATGTCCTCTTTCATATTCTGCAAGAAATTCTGGTGTGGAACGTTCCAATAAAAAGTTGTGCTAATTTATAGTCGACTTTCTATAGAAAACGGTCCGGCCAAAACTCGCGGTTTGTTCAGATCGATAGATTTGAATGTCCTCTTTCATATTCTGCAAGAAATTCTGGTGTGGAACGTTCCAATAAAAAGTTGTGCTAATTTATAGTCGACTTTCTATAGAAAACGGTCCGGCCAAAACTCGCGGTTTGTTCAGATCGATAGATTTGAATGTCCTCTTTCATATGCTGCAAGAAATTCTATTGTGGAACGTTCCAATAAAAAGTTGTGCTAATTTACAGTCGACTTTCTATAAAAAACCGTCCGGCCAAAACACGCGGTTTGTTCAGATCGATAGATTTGAATGTCCTCTTTCATATTCTGCAAGAAATTCTGGTGTGAAACTTTCCAATAAAAAGTTTCTATAGAAACGGTCCGGCTAGAACTCGCGGTTTGTTCAGATCGATAGATTTGAATGTCATCTTTCATATTCTGCAAGAAATTCTGGTGTGGAACGTTCCAATAAAAAGTTGTGCTAATTTATAGTCGATTTTCTATAGAAAACGGTCCGGCCAAAACTCGCGGTTTGTTCAGATCGATAGATTTGAATGTCCTCTTTCATATTCTGCAAGAAATTCTGGTGTGGAACGTTCCAATAAAAAGTTGTGCTAATTTATAGTCGACTTTCTATAGAAAACGGTCCGGCCAAAACTCGCGGTTTGTTCAGATCGATTGATTTGAATGTCCTCTTTCATATTCTGCAAGAAATTCTGGTGTGGAACTTCCCAATAAAAAGTTTCTATAGAAAACGGTCCGGCCAAAACTCGCGGCTTGTTCAGTTCGATAGATTTGAATGTCCTCTTTCATATTCTGCAAGAAATTCTGGTGTGGAACGTTCCAATAAAAAGTTGTGCTAATTTATAGTCGACTTTCTATAGAAAACGGTCCGGCCAAAACTCGCGGTTTGTTCAGATCGATAGATTTGAATGTCCTCTTTCATATTCTGCAAGAAATTCTTTTGTGGAACGTTCCAATAAAAAGTTGTGCTAATTTATAGTCGACTTTCTATAGAAAACGGTCCGGCCAAAACTCGCGGTTTGTTCAGATCGATAGATTTGAATGTCCTCTTTCATATTCTGCAAGAAATTCTGGTGTGGAACGTTCCAATAAAAAGTTGTGCTAATTTATAGTCGACTTTCTATAGAAACGGTCCGGCTAGAACTCGCGGTTTGTTCAGATCGATAGATTTGAATGTCCTCTTTCATATTCTGCAAGAAATTCTGGTGTGGAACGTTCCAATAAAAAGTTGTGCTAATTTATAGTCGACTTTCTATAGAAAACGGTCCGGCCAAAACTCGCGGTTTGTTCAGATCGATAGATTTGAATGTCCTCTTTCATATTCTGCAAGAAATTCTGGTGTGGAACGTTCCAATAAAAAGTTGAGCTAATTTATAGTCGACTTTCTATAGAAAACGGTATGGCCAAAACTCGCGGTTTGTTCAGATCGATAGATTTGAATGTCCTCTTTCATATGCTGCAAGAAATTCTGGTGTGGAACGTTCCAATAAAAAGTTGTGCTAATTTACAGTCGACTTTCTATAAAAGACGGTCCGGCCAAAACACGCGGTTTGTTCAGATCGATAGATTTGAATGTCCTCTTTCATATTCTGCAAGAAATTCTGGTGTGGAACGTTCCAATAAAAAGTTGTGCTAATTTATAGTCGACTTTCTATAGAAAACGGTCCGGCCAAAACTCGCGGTTTGTTCAGATCGATAGATTTGAATGTCCTCTTTCATATTCTGCAAGAAATTCTGGTGTGGAACGTTCCAATAAAAAGTTGTGCTAATTTATAGTCGACTTTCTATAGAAAACGGTCCGGCCAAAACTCGCGGTTTGTTCAGATCGATAGATTTGAATGTCCTCTTTCATATTCTGCAAGAAATTCTGGTGTGGAACGTTCCAATAAAAAGTTGAGCTAATTTATAGTCGATTATCTATAGAAAACGGTCCGGCCAAAACTCGCGATTTGTTCAGATCGATAGATTTGAATGTCCTCTTTCATATTCTGCAAGAAACTGTGGTCTGGAATTTCCCAATAAAAAGTTTCTATAGAAAACGGTCCGGCCAAAACTCGCGGTTTGTTCAGATCGATAGATTTGAAAGTCCTCTTTCATATTCTGCAAGAAATTCTGGTGTGGAACTTTCCAATAAAAAGTTGTGCTAACTTATAGTCGACTTTCTATAGAAAACGGTCAGGCCAAAACTCGCGGTTTGTTCAGATCGATAGATTTGAATGTCCTCTTTCATATACTGCAAGAAATTCTTTTGTGGAACGTTCCAATAAAAAGTTGTGCTAATTTATAGTCGACTTTCTATAGAAAACGGTCCGGCCAAAACTCGCGGTTTGTTCAGATCGATAGATTTGAATGTCCTCTTTCATATTCTGCAAGAAATTCTGGTGTGGAACGTTCCAATAAAAAGTTGAGCTAATTTATAGTCGACTTTCTATAGAAACCGGTCCGGCCAAAACTCGCGGTTTGTTCAGATCGATAGATTTGAATGTCCTCTTTCATATTCTGCAAGAAATTCTGGTGTGGAACGTTCCAATAAAAAGTTGTGCTAATTTATAGTCGACTTTCTATAGAAAACGGTCCGGCCAAAACTCGCGGTTTGTTCAGATCGATAGATTTGAATGTCCTCTTTCATATTCTGCAAGAAATTCTGGTGTGGAACGTTCCAATAAAAAGTTGTGCTAATTTATAGTCGACTTTCTATAGAAAACGGTCCGGCCAAAACTCGCGGTTTGTTCAGATCGATAGATTTGAATGTCCTCTTTCATATTCTGCAAGAAATTCTGGTGTGGAACGTTCCAATAAAAAGTTGTGCTAATTTATAGTCGACTTTCTATAGAAAACGGTCCGGCCAAAACTCGCGGTTTGTTCAGATCGATTGATTTGAATGTCCTCTTTCATATTCTGCAAGAAATTCTGGTGTGGAACGTTCCAATAAAAAGTTGTGCTAATTTATAGTCGACTTTCTATAGAAAACGGTCCGGCCAAAACTCGCGGTTTGTTCAGATCGATAGATTTGAATGTCCTCTTTCATATTCTGCAAGAAATTCTGGTGTGGAACGTTCCAATAAAAGTTGTGCTAATTTATAGTCGACTTTCTATTGAAGACGGTCCGGCCAAAACTCGCGGTTTGTTCAGATCGATAGATTTGAATGTCCTCTTTCATATTCTGCAAGAAATTCTGGTGTGGAACGTTCCAATAAGAAGTTGAGCTAATTTATAGTCGACTTTCTATAGAAAACGGTCCGGCCAAAACTCGCGGTTTGTTCAGATCGATAGATTTGAATGTCCTCTTTCATATTCTGCAAGAAATTCTGGTGTGGAACGTTCCAATAAAAAGTTGTGCTAATTTATAGTCGACTTTCTATAGAAAACGGTCCGGCCAAAACTCGCGGTTTGTTCAGATCGATAGATTTGAATGTCCTCTTTCATATTCTGCAAGAAATTCTGGTGTGGAACGTTCCAATAAAAAGTTGTGCTAATTTATAGTCGACTTTCTATAGAAAACGGTCCGGCCAAAACTCGCGGTTTGTTCAGATCGATAGATTTGAATGTCCTCTTTCATATTCTGCAAGAAATTCTGGTGTGGAACGTTCCAATAAAAAGTTGAGCTAATTTATAGTCGACTTTCTATAGAAACCGGTCCGGCCAAAACTCGCGGTTTGTTCATATCGATAGATTTGAATGTCCTCTTTCATATTCTGCAAGAAATTCTGGTGTGGAACGTTCCAATAAAAAGTTGTGCTAATTTATAGTCGACTTTCTATAGAAAACGGTCCGGCCAAAACTCGCGGTTTGTTCAGATCGATAGATTTGAATGTCCTCTTTCATATTCTGCAAGAAATTCTGGTGTGGAACGTTCCAATAAAAAGTTGAGCTAATTTATAGTCGACTTTCTATAGAAACCGGTCCGGCCAAAACTCGCGGTTTGTTCAGATCGATAGATTTGAATGTCCTCTTTCATATTCTGCAAGAAATTCTGGTGTGGAACGTTCCAATAAAAAGTTGTGCTAATTTATAGTCGACTTTCTATAGAAAACGGTCCGGCCAAAACTCGCGGTTTGTTCAGATCGATAGATTTGAATGTCCTCTTTCATATTCTGCAAGAAATTCTGGTGTGGAACGTTCCAATAAAAAGTTGTGCTAATTTATAGTCGACTTTCTATAGAAAACGGTCCGGCCAAAACTCGCGGTTTGTTCAGATCGATAGATTTGAATGTCCTCTTTCATATTCTGCAAGAAATTCTGGTGTGGAACGTTCCAATAAAAAGTTGTGCTAATTTATAGTCGACTTTCTATAGAAAACGGTCCGGCCAAAACTCGCGGTTTGTTCAGATCGATAGATTTGAATGTCCTCTTTCATATTCTGCAAGAAATTCTGGTGTGGAACGTTCCAATAAAAAGTTGTGCTAATTTATAGTCGACTTTCTATAGAAAACGGTCCGGCCAAAACTCGCGGTTTGTTCAGATCGATAGATTTGAATGTCCTCTTTCATATTCTGCAAGAAATTCTGGTGTGGAACGTTCCAATAAAAAGTTGTGCTAATTTATAATCGACTTTCTATATAAAACGGTCCGGCCAAAACTCGCGTTTTGTTCAGATCGATAGATTTGAATGTCCGCTTTCATATTCTGCAAGAAATTCTGGTGTGGAACGTTCCAATAAAAGTTGTGTTAATTTATAGTCGACTTTCTATAGAAAACGGTCCGGCCAAAACTCGCGGTTTGTTCGGATCGATAGATTTGAATGTCCTCTTTCATGTTCTGCAAGAAATTCTGGTGTGGAACGTTCAAATAAAAAGTTGAGCTAATTTATAGTCGACTTTCTATAGAAAACGGTATGGCCAAAACTCGCGGTTTGTTCAGATCGATAGATTTGAATGTCCTCTTTCATATTCTGCAAGAAATTCTGGTGTGGAACGTTCCAATAAAAAGTTGTGCTAATTTATAGTCGACTTTCTATAGAAAACGGTCCGGCCAAAACTCGCGGTTTGTTCAGATCGATAGATTTGAATGTCCTCTTTCATATTCTGCAAGAAATTCTGGTGTGGAACGTTCCAATAAAAAGTTGAGCTAATTTATAGTCGACTTTCTATAGAAACCGGTCCGGCCAAAACTCGCGGTTTGTTCAGATCGATAGATTTGAATGTCCTCTTTCATATTCTGCAAGAAATTCTGGTGTGGAACGTTCCAATAAAAGTTGTGCTAATTTATAGTCGACTTTCTATAGAAAACGGTCCGGCCAAAACTCGCGGTTTGTTCAGATCGATAGATTTGAATGTCCTCTTTCATATTCTGCAAGAAATTCTGGTGTGGAACGTTCCAATAAAAAGTTGTGCTAATTTATAGTCGACTTTCTATAGAAAACGGTCCGGCCAAAACTCGCGGTTTGTTCAGATCGATAGATTTGAATGTCCTCTTTCATATTCTGCAAGAAATTCTGGTGTGGAACGTTCCAATAAAAAGTTGTGCTAATTTATAGTCGACTTTCTATAGAAAACGGTCCGGCCAAAACTCGCGGTTTGTTCAGATCGATAGATTTGAATGTCCTCTTTCATATTCTGCAAGAAATTCTGGTGTGGAACGTTCCAATAAAAAGTTGTGTTAATTTATAGTCGACTTTCTATAGAAAACGGTCCTGCCAAAACTCGCGGTTTGTTCAGATCGATAGATTTGAATGTCCTCTTTCATATTCTGCAAGAAATTCTGGTGTGGAACGTTCCAATAAAAGTTGTGCTAATTTATAGTCGACTTTCTATAGAAAACGGTCCGGCCAAAACTCGCGGTTTGTTCAGATCGATAGATTTGAATGTCCTCTTTCATATTCTGCAAGAAATTCTGGTGTGGAACGTTCCAATAAAAAGTTGTGCTAATTTATAGTCGACTTTCTATAGAAAACGGTCCGGCCAAAACTCGCGGTTTGTTCAGATCGATAGATTTGAAAGTCCTCTTTCATATTCTGCAAGAAATTCTGGTGTGGAACGTTCCAATAAAAAGTTGAGCTAATTTATAGTCGACTTTCTATAGAAACCGGTCCGGCCAAAACTCGCGGTTTGTTCAGATCGATAGATTTGAATGTCCTCTTTCATATTCTGCAAGAAATTCTGGTGTGGAACGTTCCAATAAAAAGTTGTGCTAATTTATAGTCGACTTTCTATAGAAAACGGTCCGGCCAAAACTCGCGGTTTGTTCAGATCGATAGATTTGAATGTCCTCTTTCATATTCTGCAAGAAATTCTGGTGTGGAACGTTCCAATAAAAAGTTGTGCTAATTTATAGTCGACTTTCTATAGAAAACGGTCCGGCCAAAACTCGCGGTTTGTTCAGATCGATAGATTTGAATGTCCTCTTTCATATTCTGCAAGAAATTCTGGTGTGGAACGTTCCAATAAAAAGTTGTGCTAATTTATAGTCGACTTTCTATAGAAAACGGTCCGGCCAAAACTCGCGGTTTGTTCAGATCGATAGATTTGAAAGTCCTCTTTCATATTCTGCAAGAAATTCTGGTGTGGAACGTTCCAATAAAAAGTTGAGCTAATTTATAGTCGACTTTCTATAGAAACCGGTCCGGCCAAAACTCGCGGTTTGTTCAGATCGATAGATTTGAATGTCCTCTTTCATATTCTGCAAGAAATTCTGGTGTGGAACGTTCCAATAAAAAGTTGTGCTAATTTATAGTCGACTTTCTATAGAAAACGGTCCGGCCAAAACTCGCGGTTTGTTCAGATCGATAGATTTGAATGTCCTCTTTCATATTCTGCAAGAAATTCTGGTGTGGAACGTTCCAATAAAAAGTTGTGCTAATTTATAGTCGACTTTCTATAGAAAACGGTCCGTCCAAAACTCGCGGTTTGTTCAGATCGATAGAATTGAATGTCCTCTTTCATATTCTGCAAGAAATTCTGGTGTGGAACGCTCCAATAAAAAGTTGAGCTAATTTATAGTCGACTTTCTATAGAAACCGGTCCGGCCAAAACTCGCGGTTTGTTCAGATCGATAGATTTGAATGTCCTCTTTCATATTCTGCAAGAAATTCTGGTGTGGAAAATTCCAATAAAAAGTTGTGCTAATTTATAGTCGACTTTCTATAGAAAACGGTCCGGCCAAAACACGCGGTTTGTTCAGATCGATAGATTTGAATGTCCTCTTTCATATTCTTCAAGAAATTCTGGTGTGGAACGTTCCAATAAAAGTTGTGCTAATTTATAGCCGACTTTCTATAGAAAACGGTCCGGCCAAAACTCGCGGTTTGTTCAGATCGATAGATTTGAATGTCCTCTTTCATATTCTGCAAGAAATTCTGGTGTGGAACGTTCCAATAAAAAGTTGTGCTAATTTATAGTCGACTTTCTATAGAAAACGGTCCGGCCAAAACTCGCGGTTTGTTCAGATCGATAGATTTGAATGTCCTCTTTCATATTCTGCAAGAAATTCTGGTGTGGAACGCTCCAATAAAAAGTTGAGCTAATTTATATTCGACTTTCTATAGAAACCGGTCCGGCCAAAACTCGCGGTTTGTTCAGATCGATAGATTTGAATGTCCTCTTTCATATTCTGCAAGAAATTCTGGAGTGGAACGTTCCAATAAAAAGTTGTGCTAATTTATAGTCGACTTTCTATAGAAAACGGTCCGTCCAAAACTCGCGGTTTGTTCAGATCGATAGAATTGAATGTCCTCTTTCATATTCTGCAAGAAATTCTGGTGTGGAACGTTCCAATAAAAAGTTGAGCTAATTTATAGTCGACTTTCTATAGAAACCGGTCCGGCCAAAACTCGCGGTTTGTTCAGATCGATAGATTTGAATGTCCTCTTTCATATTCTGCAAGAAATTCTGGTGTGGAACGTTCCAATAAAAAGTTGTGCTAATTTATAGTCGACTTTCTATAGAAAACGGTCCGGCCAAAACTCGCGGTTTGTTCAGATCGATAGATTTGAATGTCCTCTTTCATATTCTGCAAGAAATTCTGGTGTGGAACGTTCCAATAAAAAGTTGTGCTAATTTATAGTCGACTTTCTATAGAAAACGGTCCGGCCAAAACTCGCGGTTTGTTCAGATCGATAGATTTGAATGTCCTCTTTCATATTCTGCAAGAAATTCTGGTGTGGAACGTTCCAATAAAAAGTTGTGCTAATTTATAGTCGACTTTCTATAGAAAACGGTCCGGCCAAAACTCGCGGTTTGTTCAGATCGATAGATTTGAATGTCCTCTTTCATATTCTGCAAGAAATTCTGGTGTGGAACGTTCCAATAAAAAGTTGTGCTAATTTATAGTCGACTTTCTATAGAAAACGGTCCGGCCAAAACTCGCGGTTTGTTCAGATCGATAGATTTGAATGTCCTCTTTCATATTCTGCAAGAAATTCTGGTGTGGAACGTTCCAATAAAAAGTTGTGCTAATTTATAGTCGACTTTCTATAGAAAACGGTCCGGCCAAAACTCGCGGTTTGTTCAGATCGATAGATTTGAATGTCCTCTTTCATATTCTGCAAGAAATTCTGGTGTGGAACGTTCCAATAAAAAGTTGTGCTAATTTATAGTCGACTTTCTATAGAAAACGGTCCGGCCAAAACTCGCGGTTTGTTCAGATCGATAGATTTGAATGTCCTCTTTCATATTCTGCAAGAAATTCTGGTGTGGAACGTTCCAATAAAAAGTTGTGCTAATTTATAGTCGACTTTCTATAGAAAACGGTCCGGCCAAAACTCGCGGTTTGTTCAGATCGATAGATTTGAATGTCCTCTTTCATATTCTGCAAGAAATTCTGGTGTGGAACGTTCCAATAAAAAGTTGTGCTAATTTATAGTCGACTTTCTATAGAAAACGGTCCGGCCAAAACTCGCGGTTTGTTCAGATCGATAGATTTGAATGTCCTCTTTCATATTCTGCAAGAAATTCTGGTGTGGAACGTTCCAATAAAAAGTTGTGCTAATTTATAGTCGACTTTCTATAGAAAACGGTCCGGCCAAAACTCGCGGTTTGTTCAGATCGATAGATTTGAATGTCCTCTTTCATATTCTGCAAGAAATTCTGGTGTGGAACGTTCCAATAAAAAGTTGAGCTAATTTATAGTCGACTTTCTATAGAAACCGGTCCGGCCAAAACTCGCGGTTTGTTCAGATCGATAGATTTGAATGTCCTCTTTCATATTCTGCAAGAAATTCTGGTGTGGAACGTTCCAATAAAAAGTTGTGCTAATTTATAGTCGACTTTCTATAGAAAACGGTCCGGCCAAAACTCGCGGTTTGTTCAGATCGATAGATTTGAATGTCCTCTTTCATATGCTGCAAGAAATTCTGGTGTGGAACGTTCCAATAAAAAGTTGTGCTAATTTATAGTCGACTTTCTATAAAAAAACGGTCCGGCCAAAACACGCGGTTTGTTCAGATCGATAGACTTGAATGTCCTCTTTCATATTCTGCAAGAAATTGTGGTGTGGAACGTAACGCCAAAACTCGCGGTTTGTTCAGATCGATAGATTTGAAAGTCCTCTTTCATATTCTGCAAGAAATTCTGGTGTGGAACGTTCCAATAAAAAGTTGTGCTAATTTATAGTCGACTTTCTATAGAAAACGGTCCGGCCAAAACTCGCGGTTTGTTCAGATCGATAGATTTGAATGTCCTCTTTCATATTCTGCAAGAAATTCTGGTGTGGAACGTTCCAATAAAAAGTTGTGCTAATTTATAGTCGACTTTCTATAGAAAACGGTCCGGCCAAAACTCGCGGTTTGTTCAGATCGATAGATTTGAATGTCCTCTTTCATATTCTGCAAGAAATTCTGGTGTGGAAAATTCCAATAAAAAGTTGAGCTAATTTATAGTCGACTTTCTATAGAAAACGGTATGGCCAAAACTCGCTGTTTGTTCAGATCGATAGATTTGAATGTCCTTTCTCATATGCTGCAAGAAATTCTATTTTGGAACGTTCCAATAAAAAGTTGTGCTAATTTACACTCGACTTTCTATAGAAAACGGTCCGGCCAAAACTCGCGGTTTGTTCAGATCGATAGATTTGAATGTCCTCTTTCATATTCTGCAAGAAATTCTGGTGTGGAACGTTCCAATAAAAAGTTGTGCTAATTTATAGTCGACTTTCTATAGAAAACGGTCCGGCCAAAACTCGCGGTTTGTTCAGATCGATAGATTTGAATGTCCTCTTTCATATTCTGCAAGAAATTCTGGTGTGGAACGTTCCAATAAAAGTTGTGCTAATTTATAGTCGACTTTCTATAGAAAACGGTCCGGCCAAAACTCGCGGTTTGTTCAGATCGATAGATTTGAATGTCCTCTTTCATATTCTGCAAGAAATTCTGGTGTGGAACGTTCCAATAAAAAGTTGTGCTAATTTATAGTCGACTTTCTATAGAAAACGGTCCGGCCAAAACTCGCGGTTTGTTCAGATCGATAGATTTGAATGTCCTCTTTCATATTCTGCAAGAAATTCTGGTGTGGAACGTTCCAATAAAAAGTTGTGCTAATTTATAGTCGACTTTCTATAGAAAACGGTCCGGCCAAAACTCGCGGTTTGTTCAGATCGATAGATTTGAATGTCCTCTTTCATATTCTGCAAGAAATTCTGGTGTGGAACGTTCCAATAAAAAGTTGTGCTAATTTATAGTCGACTTTCTATAGAAAACGGTCCGGCCAAAACTCGCGGTTTGTTCAGATCGATAGATTTGAATGTCCTCTTTCATATTCTGCAAGAAATTCTGGTGTGGAACGTTCCAATAAAAGTTGTGCTAATTTATAGTCGACTTTCTATAGAAAACGGTCCGGCCAAAACTCGCGGTTTGTTCAGATCGATAGATTTGAATGTCCTCTTTCATATTCTGCAAGAAATTCTGGTGTGGAACGTTCCAATAAAAAGTTGTGCTAATTTATAGTCGACTTTCTATAGAAAACGGTCCGGCCAAAACTCGCGGTTTGTTCAGATCGATAGATTTGAATGTCCTCTTTCATATTCTGCAAGAAATTCTGGTGTGGAACGTTCCAATAAAAAGTTGTGCTAATTTATAGTCGACTTTCTATAGAAAACGGTCCGGCCAAAACTCGCGGTTTGTTCAGATCGATAGATTTGAATGTCCTCTTTCATATTCTGCAAGAAATTCTGGTGTGGAACGTTCCAATAAAAAGTTGTGCTAATTTATAGTCGACTTTCTATAGAAAACGGTCCGGCCAAAACTCGCGGTTTGTTCAGATCGATAGATTTGAATGTCCTCTTTCATATTCTGCAAGAAATTCTGGTGTGGAACGTTCCAATAAAAAGTTGTGCTAATTTATAGTCGACTTTCTATAGAAAACGGTCCGGCCAAAACTCGCGGTTTGTTCAGATCGATAGATTTGAATGTCCTCTTTCATATTCTGCAAGAAATTCTGGTGTGGAACGTTCCAATAAAAAGTTGTGCTAATTTATAGTCGACTTTCTATAGAAAACGGTCCGGCCAAAACTCGCGGTTTGTTCAGATCGATAGATTTGAATGTCCTCTTTCATATTCTGCAAGAAATTCTGGTGTGGAACGTTCCAATAAAAAGTTGTGCTAATTTATAGTCGACTTTCTATAGAAAACGGTCCGGCCAAAACTCGCGGTTTGTTCAGATCGATAGATTTGAATGTCCTCTTTCATATTCTGCAAGAAATTCTGGTGTGGAACGTTCCAATAAAAAGTTGTGCTAATTTATAGTCGACTTTCTATAGAAAACGGTCCGGCCAAAACTCGCGGTTTGTTCAGATCGATAGATTTGAATGTCCTCTTTCATATTCTGCAAGAAATTCTGGTGTGGAACGTTCCAATAAAAGTTGTGCTAATTTATAGTCGACTTTCTATAGAAAACGGTCCGGCCAAAACTCGCGGTTTGTTCAGATCGATAGATTTGAATGTCCTCTTTCATATTCTGCAAGAAATTCTGGTGTGGAACGTTCCAATAAAAAGTTGTGCTAATTTATAGTCGACTTTCTATAGAAAACGGTCCGGCCAAAACTCGCGGTTTGTTCAGATCGATAGATTTGAATGTCCTCTTTCATATTCTGCAAGAAATTCTGGTGTGGAACGTTCCAATAAAAAGTTGTGCTAATTTATAGTCGACTTTCTATAGAAAACGGTCCGGCCAAAACTCGCGGTTTGTTCAGATCGATAGATTTGAATGTCCTCTTTCATATTCTGCAAGAAATTCTGGTGTGGAACGTTCCAATAAAAAGTTGTGCTAATTTATAGTCGACTTTCTATAGAAAACGGTCCGGCCAAAACTCGCGGTTTGTTCAGATCGATAGATTTGAATGTCCTCTTTCATATTCTGCAAGAAATTCTGGTGTGGAACGTTCCAATAAAAAGTTGTGCTAATTTATAGTCGACTTTCTATAGAAAACGGTCCGGCCAAAACTCGCGGTTTGTTCAGATCGATAGATTTGAATGTCCTCTTTCATATTCTGCAAGAAATTCTGGTGTGGAACGTTCCAATAAAAAGTTGTGCTAATTTATAGTCGACTTTCTATAGAAAACGGTCCGGCCAAAACTCGCGGTTTGTTCAGATCGATAGATTTGAATGTCCTCTTTCATATTCTGCAAGAAATTCTGGTGTGGAACGTTCCAATAAAAAGTTGTGCTAATTTATAGTCGACTTTCTATAGAAAACGGTCCGGCCAAAACTCGCGGTTTGTTCAGATCGATAGATTTGAATGTCCTCTTTCATATTCTGCAAGAAATTCTGGTGTGGAACGTTCCAATAAAAAGTTGAGCTAATTTATAGTCGACTTTCTATAAAAAACGGTCCGGCCAAAACACGCGGTTTGTTCATATCGATAGATTTGAATGTCCTCTTTCATATTCTGCAAGAAATTCTGGTGTGGAACGTTCCAATAAAAAGTTGTGCTAATTTATAGTCGACTTTCTATAGAAAACGGTCCGGCCAAAACTCGCGGTTTGTTCAGATCGATAGATTTGAATGTCCTCTTTCATATTCTGCAAGAAGTTCTGGTGTGGAACGTTCCAATAAAAGTTGTGCTAATTTATAGTCGACTTTCTATAGAAAACGGTCCGACCAAAACTCGCGGTTTGTTCAGATCGATAGATTTGAATGTCCTCTTTCATATTCTGCAAGAAATTCTGGTGTGGAACGTTCCAATAAAAAGTTGTGCTAATTTATAGTCGACTTTCTATAGAAAACGGTCCGGCCAAAACTCGCGGTTTGTTCAGATCGATAGATTTGAATGTCCTCTTTCATATTATGCAAGAAATTCTGGTGTGGAACGTTCCAATATATTACTGTGGTAATTTATAGTCGACTTTCTATAGAAAACGGTCCGTCCAAAACTCGCGGTTTGTTCAGATCGATAGATTTGAATGTCCTCTTTCATATTCTGCAAGTAATTCTGGTGTTGAACTTTCCTTACAAAAGTTTCGCTATTTGTTGGTCGACTTTCTATAGAAAACGGTCCGGCCAAAGCTCGCGGTTTGTTCAGATCGATAGATTTGAATGTCCTCTTTCATATTCTGCAAGAAATTCTGGTGTGGAACGTTCCAATAAAAGTTGTGCTAATTTATAGTCGACTTTCTATAGAAAACGGTCCGGCCAAACTCTCGGTTTGTTCAGATCGATAGACTTGAATGTCCTCTTTCATATTCTGCAAGAAATTCTGGTGTGGAACGTTCCAATAAAAAGTTGTGCTAATTTATAGTCGACTTTCTATAGAAAACGGTCCGGCCAAAACTCGCGGTTTGTTCAGATCGATAGATTTGAATGTCCTCTTTCATATTCTGCAAGAAATTCTGGTGTGGAACGTTCCAATAAAAAGTTGTGCTAATTTATAGTCGACTTTCTATAGAAAACGGTCCGGCCAAAACTCGCGGTTTGTTCAGATCGATAGATTTGAATGTCCTCTTTCATATTCTGCAAGAAATTCTGGTGTGGAACGTTCCAATAAAAAGTTGTGCTAATTTATAGTCGACTTTCTATAGAAAACGGTCCGGCCAAAACTCGCGGTTTGTTCAGATCGATAGATTTGAAAGTCCTCTTTCATATTCTGCAAGAAATTCTGGTGTGGAACGTTCCAATAAAAAGTTGAGCTAATTTATAGTCGACTTTCTATAGAAACCGGTCCGGCCAAAACTCGCGGTTTGTTCAGATCGATAGATTTGAATGTCCTCTTTCATATTCTGCAAGAAATTCTGGTGTGGAACGTTCCAATAAAAAGTTGAGCTAATTTATAGTCGACTTTCTATAGAAAACGGTCCGGCCAAAACTCGCGGTTTGTTCAGATCGATAGATTTGAATGTCCTCTTTCATATTCTGCAAGAAATTCCTGTGTGGAACGTTCCAATAAGAAGTTGAGCTAATTTATAGTCGACTTTCTATAGAAAACGGTATGGCCAAAACTCGCGGTTTGTTCAGATCGATAGATTTGAATGTCCTCTTTCATATGCTGCAAGAAATTCTGGTGTGGAACGTTCCAATAAAAAGTTGTGCTAATTTACAGTCGACTTTCTATAAAAAACGTCCGGCCAAAACACGCGGTTTGTTCAGATCGATAGATTTGAATGTCCTCTTTCATATTCTGCAAGAAATTCTGGTGTGGAACGTTCCAATAAAAAGTTGTGCTAATTTATAGTCGACTTTCTATAGAAAACGATCCGGCCAAAACTCGCGGTTTGTTCAGATCGATTGATTTGAATGTCCTCTTTCATATTCTGCAAGAAATTCTGGTGTGGAACGTTCCAATAAAAAGTTGTGCTAATTTATAGTCGACTTTCTATAGAAAACGGTCCGGCCAAAACTCGCGGTTTGTTCAGATCGATAGATTTGAATGTCCTCTTTCATATTCTGCAAGAAATTCTGGTGTGGAACGTTCCAATAAAAAGTTGTGCTAATTTATAGTCGACTTTCTATAGAAAACGGTCCGGCCAAAACTCGCGGTTTGTTCAGATCGATAGATTTGAATGTCCTCTTTCATATTCTGCAAGAAATTCTGGTGTGGAACGTTCCAATAAAAAGTTGTGCTAATTTATAGTCGACTTTCTATAGAAAACGGTCCGGCCAAAACTCGCGGTTTGTTCAGATCGATAGATTTGAATGTCCTCTTTCATATGCTGCAAGAAATTCTGGTGTGGAACGTTCCAATAAAAAGTTGTGCTAATTTACAGTCGACTTTCTATAAAAGACGGTCCGGCCAAAACACGCGGTTTGTTCAGATCGATAGATTTGAATGTCCTCTTTCATATTCTGCAAGAAATTCTGGTGTGGAACGTTCCAATAAAAAGTTGTGCTAATTTATAGTCGACTTTCTATAGAAAACGGTCCGGCCAAAACTCGCGGTTTGTTCAGATCGATTGATTTGAATGTCCTCTTTCATATTCTGCAAGAAATTCTGGTGTGGAACGTTCCAATAAAAGTTGTGCTAATTTATAGTCGACTTTCTATAGAAAACGGTCCGGCCAAAACTCGCGCTTTGTTCAGTTCGATAAATTTGAATGTCCTCTTTCATATTCTGCAAGATATTCTGGTGTGGAACGTTCCAATAAAAAGTTGTGCTAATTTATAGTCGACTTTCTATAGAAAACGGTCCGGCCAAAACTCGCGGTTTGTTCAGATCGATAGATTTGAAAGTCCTCATTCATATTCTGCAAGAAATTCTGGTGTGGAACGTTCCAATAAAAAGTTGAGCTAATTTATAGTCGACTTTCTATAGAAGCCGGTCCGGCCAAAACTCGCGGTTTGTTCAGATCGATAGATTTGAATGTCCTCTTTCATATTCTGCAAGAAATTCTGGTGTGGAACGTTCCAATAAAAAGTTGTGCTAATTTATAGTCGACTTTCTACAGAAAACTGTCAGGCCAAAACACGCGGTTTGTTCAGATCGATAGATTTGAATGTCCTCTTTCATATTCTGCAAGAAATTCTGGTGTGGAACGTTCCAATAAAAAGTTGTGCTAATTTATAGTCGACTTTCTATAGAAAACGGTCCGGCCAAAACTCGCGGTTTGTTCTGATCGATAGATTTGAATGTCCTCTTTCATATTCTGCAAGAAATTCTGGTGTGGAACGTTCCAATAAAGAGTTGTGCTAATTTATAGTCGACTTTCTATAGAAAACGGTCCGGCCAAAACTCGCGGTTTGTTCAGTTCGATAGATTTGAATGTCCTCTTTCATATTCTGCAAGAAATTCTGGTGTGGAACGTTCCAATAAAAAGTTGTGCTAATTTATAGTCGATTTTCTATAGAAAACGGTCCGGCCAAAACTCGCGGTTTGTTCAGATCGATAGATTTGAATGTCCTCTTTCATATTCTGCAAGAATTTCTGGTGTGGAACGTTCCAATAAAAAGTTGTGCTAATTTATAGTCGACTATAGAAACGGTCCGGCCAAAACTCGCGGTTTGTTCAGATCGATAGATTTGAATGTCCTCTTTCATATTCTGCAAGAAATTCTGGTGTGGAACGTTCCAATAAAAAGTTGTGCTAATTTATAGTCGACTATCTATAGAAAACGGCCCGGCCAAAACTCGCGGTTTGTTCAGATCGATTGATTTGAATGTCCTCTTTCATATTCTGCAAGAAATTCTGGTGTGGAAATTCCCAATAAAAAGTTTCTATAGAAAACGGTGCGGCCAAAACTCGCGGTTTGTTCAGTTCGATAGATTTGAATGTCCTCTTTCATATTCTGCAAGAAATTCTGGTGTGGAACGTTCCAATAAAAAGTTGTGCTAATTTATAGTCGACTTTCTATAGAAAACGGTCCGGCCAAAACTCGCGGTTTGTTCAGATCGATAGATTTGAATGTCCTCTTTCATATTCTGCAAGAAATTCTGGTGTGGAACGTTCCAATAAAAAGTTGAGCTAATTTATAGTCGACTTTCTATAGAAAACGGTCCGGCCAAAACTCGCGGTTTGTTCAGATCGATAGATTTGAATGTCCTCTTTCATATTCTGCAAGAAATCCTTGTGTTGAACGTTCCAATAAAAAGTTGAGCTAATTTATAGTCGACTTTCTATAGAAAACGGTCCGGCCAAAACTCGCGGTTTGTTCAGATCGATAGATTTGAATGTCCTCTTTCATATTCTGCAAGAAATTCTGGTGTGGAACGTTCCAATAAAAAGTTGTGCTAATTTATAGTCGACTTTCTATAGAAAACGGTCCGGCCAAAACTCGCGGTTTGTTCAGATCGATAGATTTGAATGTCCTCTTTCATATTCTGCAAGAAATTCTGGTGTGGAACGTTCCAATAAAAAGTTGTGCTAATTTATAGTCGACTTTCTATAGAAAACGGTCCGGCCAAAACTCGCGGTTTGTTCAGATCGATAGATTTGAATGTCCTCTTTCATATTCTGCAAGAAATTCTGGTGTGGAACGTTCCAATAAAAAGTTGTGCTAATTTATAGTCGACTTTCTATAGAAAACGGTCCGGCCAAAACTCGCGGTTTGTTCAGATCGATAGATTTGAATGTCCTCTTTCATATTCTGCAAGAAATTCTGGTGTGGAACGTTCCAATAAAAAGTTGTGCTAATTTATAGTCGACTTTCTATAGAAAACGGTCCGGCCAAAACTCGCGGTTTGTTCAGATCGATAGATTTGAATGTCCTCTTTCATATTCTGCAAGAAATTCTGGTGTGGAACGTTCCAATAAAAAGTTGTGCTAATTTATAGTCGACTTTCTATAAAAAACGGTCCGGCTAGAACTCGCGGTTTATTCAGATCGATAGATTTGAATGTCCTCTTTCATATTCTGCAAGAAATTCTGGTGTGGAACGTTCCAATATAAAGTTGTGCTAATTTATAGTCGACTTTCTATAGAAAACGGTCCGGCCAAAACTCGCGGTTTGTTCAGATCGATAGATTTGAATGTCCTCTTTCATATTCTGCAAGAAATTCTGGTGTGGAACGTTCCAATAAAAAGTTGTGCTAATTTATAGTCGACTTTCTATAGAAAACGGCCCTGCCAAAACTCGCGGTTTGTTCAGATCGATTGATTTGAATGTCCTCTTTCATATTCTGCAAGAAATTCTGGTGTGGAACGTTCCAATAATAGTTGTACTTATTTATAGTCGACTTTCTATAGAAACGGTCCGGCCAAAACTCGCGGTTTGTTCAGATCGATAGATTTGAATGTCCTCTTTCATATTCTGCAAGAAATTCTGGTGTGGAACGTTCCAATAAAAAGTTGTGCTAATTTATAGTCGACTTTCTATAGAAAACGGTCCGGCCAAAACTCGCGGTTTGTTCAGATCGATAGATTTGAATGTCCTCTTTCATATTCTGCAAGAAATTCTGGTGTGGAACGTTCCAATAAAAAGTTGTGCTAATTTATAGTCGACATTCTATAGAAAACGGTCCGGCCAAAACTCGCGGTTTGTTCAGATCGATAGATTTGAATGTCCTCTTTCATATTCTGCAAGAAATTCTGGTGTGGAACGTTCCAATAAAAAGTTGTGCTAATTTATAGTCGACTTTCTATAAAAAACGGTCCGGCCAAGACTCGCGGTTTGTTGAGATCGATAGATTTGAATGTCATCTTTCATATTCTGCAAGAAATTCTGGTGTGGAACGTTTCAATAGGAAGTTGTGCTCTGTTATATTCGATTTTCTATAGAAAACGGTCCGTCCAAATCTCGCGGTTTGTTCAGATCTATAGATTTAAATGCCCTCTTCCATACTCTGCAAGAAATTCTGGTGTGGAACGTTCCAATAAAAAGTTGTGGACTTTCTATAGAAAACGGTCCGGCCAAAACTCGCGGTTTGTTCAGATCGATAGATTTGAATGTCCTCTTTCATATTCTGCAAGAAATTCTGGTGTGGAACGTTCCAATAAAAAGTTGTGCTAATTTATAGTCGACTTTCTATAGTAAACGTTCCGGCCAAAACTAGCGGTTTGTTCAGATCGATAGATTTGAATGTCCTCTTTCATATTCTGCAAGAAATTCTGGTGTGGAACGTTCCAATAAAAAGTTGTGCTAATTTATAGTCGACTTTCTATAGAAAACGGTCCGGCCAAAACTCGCGGTTTGTTCAGATCGATAGATTTGAATGTCCTCTTTCATATTCTGCAAGAAATTCTGGTGTGGAACTTCCCAATAAAAAGTTTCTATAGAAAACGGTCCGGCCAAAACTCGCGGTTTGTTCAGATCGATAGATTTGAATGTCCTCTTTCATATTCTGCAAGAAATTCTGGTGTGGAACGTTCCAATAAAAAGTTGTGCTAATTTATAGTCGACTTTCTATAGAAAACGGTCCGGCCAAAACTCGCGGTTTGTTCAGATCGATAGATTTGAATGTCCTCTTTCATATTCTGCAAGAAATTCTGGTGTGGAACGTTCCAATAAAAAGTTGTGCTAATTTATAGTCGACTTTCTATAGAAAACGGTCCGGCAAAAACTCGCGGTTTGTTCAGATCGATAGATTTGAATGTCCTCTTTCATATTCTGCAAGAAATTCTGGTGTGGAACGTTCCAATAAAAGTTGTGCTAATTTATACTCGACTTTCTATAAAAAACGGTCCGGCCAAACTCGCGGTTTGTTCAGATCGATAGATTTGAATGTCCTCTTTCATATTCTGCAAGAAATTCTGGTGTGGAACGTTCCAATAAAAAGTTGTGCTAATTTATAGTCGACTTTCTATAGAAAACGGTCCGGCCAAAACTGGCGCTTTGTTCAGTTCGATAAATTTGAATGTCCTCTTTCATATTCTGCAAGAAATTCTGGTGTGGAACGTTCCAATAAAAAGTTGTGCTAATTTATAGTCGACTTTCTATTGAAGACGGTCCGGCCAAAACTCGCGGTTTGTTCAGATCGATAGATTTGAATGTCCTCTTTCATATTCTGCAAGAAATTCTGGTGTGGAACGTTCCAATAAGAAGTTGAGCTAATTTATAGTCGACTTTCTATAGAAAACGGTCCGGCCAAAACTCGCGGTTTGTTCAGATCGATAGGTTTGAATGTCCTCTTTCATATGCTGCAAGAAATTCTGGTGTGGAAAGTTCCAATAAAAAGTTGTGCTAATTTACAGTCGACTTTCTATAGAAAACGGTCCGGCCAAAACACGCGGTTTGTTCAGATCGATAGATTTGAATGTCCTCTTTCATATTCTGCAAGAAATTCTGGTGTGGAACGTTCCAATAAAAAGTTGTACTTATTTATAGTCGACTTTCTATAGAAACGGTCCGGCCAAAACTCGCGGTTTGTTCAGATCGATAGATTTGAATGTCCTCTTTCATATTCTGCAAGAAATTCTGGTGTGGAACGTTCCAATAAAAAGTTGTACTTATTTATAGTCGACTTTCTATAGAAAACGGTCCGGCCAAAACTCGCGGTTAGTTCAAATCGATAGATTTGAATGTCCTCTTTCATATTCTGCAAGAAATTCTGGTGTGGAACGTTCCAATAAAAAGTTGTGCTCATTTATAGTCGACTTTCTATAGAAAACGGTCTGGCCAGAACTCGCGGTTTGTTCAGATCGATAGATTTGAATGTCCTCTTTCATATTCTGCAAGAAGTTCTGGTGTGGAACGTTCCAATAAAAAGTTGTGCTCATTTATAGTCGACTTTCTATAGAAAACGGTCCGGCCAAAACTCGCGGTTTGTTCAGATCGATAGATTTGAATGTCCTCTTTCATATTCTGCAAGAAATTCTGGTGTGGAACGTTCCAATAAAAAGTTGTGCTAATTTATAGTCGACTTTCTATAGAAAACGGTCCGGCCAAAACTCGCGGTTTGTTCAGATCGATAGATTTGAATGTCCTCTTTCATATTCTGCAAGAAATTCTGGTGTGGAACGTTCCAATAAAAAGTTGTGCTAATTTATAGTCGACTTTCTATAGAAAACGGTCCGGCCAAAACTCGCGGTTTGTTCAGATCGATAGATTTGAATGTCCTCTTTCATATTCTGCAAGAAATTCTGGTGTGGAACGTTCCAATAAAAAGTTGTGCTAATTTATAGTCGACTTTCTATAGAAAACGGTCCGGCCAAAACTCGCGGTTTGTTCAGATCGATAGATTTGAATGTCCTCTTTCATATTCTGCAAGAAATTCTGGTGTGGAACGTTCCAATAAAAAGTTGTGCTAATTTATAGTCGATTTTCTATAAAAAACGGTCCGGCCAAAACTCGCGGTTTGTTCAGATCGATAGATTTGAATGTCCTCTTTCATATTCTGCAAGAAATTCTGGTGTGGAACGTTCCAATAAAAAGTTGTGCTAATTTATAGTCGACTTTCTATAGAAAACGGCCCGGCCAAAACTCGCGGTTTGTTCAGATCGATTGATTTGAATGTATTCTTTCATATTCTGCAAGAAATTCTGGTGTGGAAATTCCCAATAAAAAGTTGTGCTAATTTATGGTCGACTTTCTATAGAAAACGGTCCTGCCAAAACTCGCGGTTTGTTCAGATCGATAGATTTGAATGTCCTCTTTCATATTCTACAAGAAATTCTGGTGTGGAACGTTCCAATAAAAAGTTGTGCTAATTTATAGTCGACTTTCTATAGAAAACGGTCCGGCCAAAACTCGCGGTTTGTTCAGATCGATAGATTTGAATGTCCTCTTTCATATTCTGCAAGAAATTCTGGTGTGGAACGTTCCAATAAAAAGTTGAGCTAATTTATAGTCGACTTTCTATAGAAACCGGTCCGGCCAAAACTCGCGGTTTGTTCAGATCGATAGATTTGAATGTCCTCTTTCATATTCTGCAAGAAATTCTGGTGTGGAACGTTCCAATAAAAAGTTGAGCTAATTTATAGTCGATTATCTATAGAAAACGGTCCGGCCAAAACTCGCGATTTATTAAGATCGATAGATTTGGAAGTCCTCTTTCATATTCTGCAAGATATTCTGGTGTGGAACGTTCCAATAAAAAGTTTCTATAGAAACGGTCCGGCTAGAACTCGCGGTTTGTTCAGATCGATAGATTTGAATGTCCTCTTTCATATTCTGCAAGAAATTCTGGTGTGGAACGTTCCAATAAAAAGTTGTGCTAATTTATAGTCGACTTTCTATAGAAACCGGTCCGGCCAAAACTCGCGGTTTGTTCAGATCGATAGATTTGAATGTCCTCTTTCATATTCTGCAAGAAATTCTGGTGTGGAACGTTCCAATAAAAAGTTGTGCTAATTTATAGTCGACTTTCTATAGAAAACGGTCCGGCCAAAACTCGCGGTTTGTTCAGATCGATAGATTTGAATGTCCTCTTTCATATTCTGCAAGAAATTCTGGTGTGGAACGTTCCAATAAAAAGTTGTACTTATTTATAGTCGACTTTCTATAGAAACGGTCCGGCCAAAACTCGCGGTTTGTTCAGATCGATAGATTTGAATGTCCTCTTTCATATTCTGCAAGAAATTCTGGTGTGGAACGTTCCAATAAAAAGTTGAGCTAATTTATAGTCGACTTTCTATAGAAACCGGTCCGGCCAAAACTCGCGGTTTGTTCAGATCGATAGATTTGAATGTCCTCTTTCATATTCTGCAAGAAATTCTGGTGTGGAACGTTCCAATAAAAAGTTGTGCTAATTTATAGTCGACTTTCTATAGAAAACGGTCCGGCCAAAACTCGCGGTTTGTTCAGATCGATAGATTTGAATGTCCTCTTTCATATTCTGCAAGAAATTCTGGTGTGGAACGTTCCAATAAAAAGTTGTGCTAATTTATAGTCGACTTTCTATAGAAAACGGTCCGGCCAAAACTCGCGGTTTGTTCAGATCGATAGATTTGAATGTCCTCTTTCATATTCTGCAAGAAATTCTGGTGTGGAACGTTCCAATAAAAAGTTGTGCTAATTTATAGTCGACTTTCTATAGAAAACGGTCCGGCCAAAACTCGCGGTTTGTTCAGATCGATAGATTTGAATGTCCTCTTTCATATTCTGCAAGAAATTCTGGTGTGGAACGTTCCAATAAAAAGTTGTGCTAATTTATAGTCGACTTTCTATAGAAAACGGTCCGGCCAAAACTCGCGGTTTGTTCAGATCGATAGATTTGAATGTCCTCTTTCATATTCTGCAAGAAATTCTGGTGTGGAGCGTTCCAATGAAAAGTTGTGCTAATTTATAGTCGACTTTCTATAGAAAACGGTCCGGCCAAAACTCGCGGTTTGTTCAGATCGATAGACTTGAATGTCCTCTTTCATATTCTGCAAGAAATTCTGGTGTGGAACGTTCCAATTAAAAGTTGTGCTAATTTATAGTCGACTTTCTATAGAAAACGGTCCGGCCAAAACTCGCGGTTTGTTCAGATCGATAGATTTGAATGTCCTCTTTCATATTCTGCAAGAAATTCTGGTGTGGAACGTTCCAATAAAAAGTTGTGCTAATTTATAGTCGACTTTCTATAGAAAACGGTCCGGCCAAAACTCGCGGTTTGTTCAGATCGATAGATTTGAATGTCCTCTTTCATATTCTGCAAGAAATTCTGGTGTGGAACGTTCCAATAAAAAGTTGTGCTAATTTATAGTCGACTTTCTATAGAAAACGGTCCGGCCAAAACTCGCGGTTTGTTCAGATCGATAGATTTGAATGTCCTCTTTCATATTCTGCAAGAAATTCTGGTGTGGAACGTTCCAATAAAAAGTTGTGCTAATTTATAGTCGACTTTCTATAGAAAACGGTCCGGCCAAAACTCGCGGTTTGTTCAGATCGATAGATTTGAATGTCCTCTTTCATATTCTGCAAGAAATTCTGGTGTGGAACGTTCCAATAAAAAGTTGTGCTAATTTATAGTCGACTTTCTATAGAAAACGGTATGGCCAAAACTCGCGGTTTGTTCAGATCGTTAGATTTGAATGTCCTCTTTCATATGCTGCAAGAAATTCTGGTGTGGAACGTTCCAATGAAAAGTTGAGCTAATTTATAGTCGACTTTCTATAGAAAACGGTATGGCGAAAACTCGCGGTTTGCTCAGATCGATAGATTTGAATGTCCTCTTTCATATGCTGCAAGAAATTCTGGTGTGGAACGTTCCAATAAAAAGTTGAGCTAATTTATAGTCGACTTTCTATAGAAACCGGTCCGGCCAAAACTCGCGGTTTGTTCAGATCGATAGATTTGAATGTCCTCTTTCATATTCTGCAAGAAATTCTGGTGTGGAACGTTCCAATAAAAAGTTGAGCTAATTTATAGTCGATTATCTATAGAAAACGGTCCGGCCAAAACTCGCGGTTTGTTCAGATCGATAGATTTGAATGTCCTCTTTCATATTCTGCAAGAAATTCTGGTGTGGAACGTTCCAATAAAAAGTTGTGCTAATTTATAGTCGACTTTCTATAGAAAACGGTCCGGCCAAAACTCGCGGTTTGTTCAGATCGATAGATTTGAATATCCTCCTTCATATTCTGCAAGAAACTCTGGTGTGGAACGTTCCAATAAAAAGTTGTGCTAATTTATAGTCGACTTTCTATAGAAAACGGTCCGGCCAAAACTCGCGGTTTGTTCAGATCGATAGATTTGAATGTCCTCTTTCATATTCTGCAAGAAATTCTGGTGTGGAACGTTCCAATAAGAATTTGTGCTTATTTATAGTCGACTTTCTATAGAAAACGGTCCGGCCAAAACTCGCGGTTTGTTCGGATCAATAGATTTGAATGTCCTCTTTCATATTCTGCAAGAAATCCTGTTGTGGAACGTTCCAATAAAAAGTTGTGCTAATTTATAGTCGACTTTCTATAGAAAACGGTCCGGCCAAAACACGCGGTTTGTTCAGATCAATAGATTTGAATGTCCTCTTTCATATTCTGCAAGAAATTCTGGTGTGGAACGTTCCAATAGGAAGTTGTGCTAATTTATAGTCGACTTTCAATAGAAAACGGTCCGGCCAAAACTTGCGGTTTGTTCAGATCGATAGATTTGAATGTCCTCTTTCATATTCTGCAAGAAGTTCTGGTGTGGAACGTTCCAATAAAAAGTTGTGCTAATTTATAGTCGACTTTCTATAGAAAACGGTCCGGCCAAAACTCGCGGTTTGTTCAGATCGATAGATTTGAATGTCCTCTTTCATATTCTGCAAGAAATTCTGGTGTGGAACGTTCCAATAAAAAGTTGTGCTAATTTATAGTCGACTTTCTATAGAAAACGGTCCGGCCAAAACTCGCGGTTTGTCCAGATCGATAGATTTGAATGTCCTCTTTCATATTCTGCAAGAAATTCTGGTGGGGAAGGTTCCAATAAAAAGTTGTGCTAATTTATAGTCGACTTTCTATAGAAAACGGTCCGGCCAAAACTCGCGGTTTGTTCAGATCGATAGATTTGAATGTCCTCTTTCATATTCTGCAAGAAATTCTGGTGTGGAACGTTCCAATAAAAAGTTGTGCTAATTTATAGTCGACTTTCTATAGAAAACGGTCCGGCCAAAACTCGCGGTTTGTTCAGATCGATAGACTTGAATGTCCTCTTTCATATTCTGCAAGAAATTCTGGTGTGGAACGTTCCAATAAAAAGTTGTGGTAATTTATAGTCGACTTTCTATAGAAAACGGTCCGTCCAAAACTCGCGGTTTGTTCAGATCGATAGACTTGAATGTCCTCTTTCATATTCTGCAAGAAATTCTGGTGTGGAACGTTCCAATAAAAAGTTGTGCTAATTTATAGTCGACTTTCTATAGAAAACGGTCCGGCCAAAACTCGCGGTTTGTTCAGATCGATAGATTTGAATGTCCTCTTTCATATTCTGCAAGAAATTCTGGTGTGGAACGTTCCAATAAAAAGTTGTGCTAATTTATAGTCGACTTTCTATAGAAAACGGTCCGGCCAAACTCGCGGTTTGTTCAGATCGATAGATTTGAATGTCCTCTTTCATATTCTGCAAGAAATTCTGGTGTGGAACGTTCCAATAAAAAGTTGAGCTAATTTATAGTCGACTTTCTATAGAAACCGGTCCGGCCAAAACTCGCGGTTTGTTCAGATCGATAGATTTGAATGTCCTCTTTCATATTCTGCAAGAAATTCTGGTGTGGAAAATTCCAATAAAATGTTGTGCTAATTTATAGTCGACTTTCTATAGAAAACGGTCCGGCCAAAACTCGCGGTTTGTTCAGATCGATAGATTTGAATGTCCTCTTTCATATTCTGCAAGAAATTCTGGTGTGGAACGTTCCAATAAAAAGTTGTACTTATTTATAGTCGACTTTCTATAGAAACGGTCCGGCCAAAACTCGCGGTTTGTTCAGATCGATAGATTTGAATGTCCTCTTTCATATTCTGCAAGAAATTCTGGTGTGGAACGTTCCAATAAAAAGTTGTGCTAATTTATAGTCGACTTTCTATAGAAAACGGTCCGGCCAAAACTCGCGGTTAGTTCAAATCGATAGATTTGAATGTCCTCTTTCATATTCTGCAAGAAATTCTGGTGTGGAACGTTCCAATAAAATTTGTGCTAATTTATAGTCGACTTTCTATAGAAAACGGTCCGGCCAAAACTCGCGGTTTGTTCAGATCGATAGATTTGAATGTCCTCTTTCATATTCTGCAAGAAATTCTGGTGTGGAACGTTCCAATAAAAAGTTGTGCTAATTTATAGTCGACTTTCTATAGAAAACGGTCCGGCCAAAACTCGCGGTTTGTTCAGATCGATAGATTTGAATGTCCTCTTTCATATTCTGCAAGAAATTCTGGTGTGGAACGTTCCAATAAAAAGTTTCTATAGAAAACGGTCCGGCCAAAACTCGCGGTTTGTTCAGATCGATAGATTTGAATGTCCTCTTTCATATTCTGCAAGAAATTCTGGTGTGGAACGTTCCAATAAAAGTTGTGCTAATTTATAGTCGACTTTCTATAGAAAACGGTCCGGCCAAAACTCGCGGTTTGTTCAGATCGATAGATTTGAATGTCCTCTTTCATATTCTGCAAGAAATTCTGGTGTGGAACGTTCCAATAAAAAGTTGTGCTAATTTATAGTCGACTTTCTATAGAAAACGGTCCGGCCAAAACTCGCGGTTTGTTCAGATCGATAGATTTGAATGTCCTCTTTCATATTCTGCAAGAAATTCTGGTGTGGAACGTTCCAATAAAAAGTTGTGCTAATTTATAGTCGACTTTCTATAGAAAACGGTCCGGCCAAAACTCGCGGTTTGTTCAGATCGATAGATTTGAATGTCCTCTTTCATATTCTGCAAGAAATTCTGGTGTGGAACGTTCCAATAAAAAGTTGTGCTAATTTATAGTCGACTTTCTATAGAAAACGGTCCGGCCAAAACTCGCGGTTTGTTCAGATCGATAGATTTGAATGTCCTCTTTCATATTCTGCAAGAAATTCTGGTGTGGAACGTTCCAATAAAAAGTTGTGCTCATTTATAGTCGACTTTCTATAGAAAACGGTCCGGCCAAAACTCGCGGTTTGTTCATATCGATAGATTTGAATGTCCTCTTTCATATTCTGCAAGAAGTTCTGGTGTGGAACGTTCCAATAAAAAGTTGTGCTCATTTATAGTCGACTCTCTATAGAAAACGGTCCGGCCAAAACTCGCGGTTTGTTCAGATCGATAGATTTGAATGTCCTCTTTCATATTCTGCAAGAAATTCTGGTGTGGAACGTTCCAATAAAAAGTTGTACTTATTTATAGTCGACTTTCTATAGAAAACGGTCCGGCCAAAACTCGCGGTTAGTTCAAATCGATAGATTTGAATGTCCTCTTTCATATTCTGCAAGAAATTCTGGTGTGGAACGTTCCAATAAAAAGTTGTACTTATTTATAGTCGACTTTCTATAGAAACGGTCCGGCCAAAACTCGCGGTTTGTTCAGATCGATAGATTTGAATGTCCTCTTTCATATTCTGCAAGAAATTCTGGTGTGGAACGTTCCAATAAAAGTTGTGCTAATTTATAGTCGACTTTCTATAGAAAACGGTCCGGCCAAAACTCGCGGTTTGTTCAGATCGATAGATTTGAATGTCCTCTTTCATATTCTGCAAGAAATTCTGGTGTGGAACGTTCCAATAAAAAGTTGTGCTAATTTATAGTCGACTTTCTATAGAAAACGGTCCGGCCAAAACTCGCGGTTTGTTCAGATCGATAGATTTGAATGTCCTCTTTCATATTCTGCAAGAAATTCTGGTGTGGAACGTTCCAATAAAAAGTTGTGCTAATTTATAGTCGACTTTCTATAGAAAACGGTCCGGCCAAAACTCGCGGTTTGTTCAGATCGATAGATTTGAATGTCCTCTTTCATATTCTGCAAGAAATTCTGGTGTGGAACGTTCCAATAAAAAGTTGTGCTAATTTATAGTCGACTTTCTATAGAAAACGGTCCGGCCAAAACTCGCGGTTTGTTCAGATCGATAGATTTGAATGTCCTCTTTCATATTCTGCAAGAAATTCTGGTGTGGAACGTTCCAATAAAAAGTTGTGCTAATTTATAGTCGACTTTCTATAGAAAACGGTCCGGCCAAAACTCGCGGTTTGTTCAGATCGATAGATTTGAATGTCCTCTTTCATATTCTGCAAGAAATTCTGGTGTGGAACGTTCCAATAAAAAGTTGTGCTAATTTATAGTCGACTTTCTATAGAAAACGGTCCGGCCAAAACTCGCGGTTTGTTCAGATCGATAGATTTGAATGTCCTCTTTCATATTCTGCAAGAAATTCTGGTGTGGAACGTTCCAATAAAAGTTGTGCTAATTTATAGTCGACTTTCTATAGAAAACGGTCCGGCCAAAACTCGCGGTTTGTTCAGATCGATAGATTTGAATGTCCTCTTTCATATTCTGCAAGAAATTCTGGTGTGGAACGTTCCAATAAAAAGTTGTGCTAATTTATAGTCGACTTTCTATAGAAAACGGTCCGGCCAAAACTCGCGGTTTGTTCATATCGATAGATTTGAATGTCCTCTTTCATATTCTGCAAGAAATTCTGGTGTGGAACGTTCCAATAAAAAGTTGTGCTAATTTATAGTCGACTTTCTATAGAAAACGGTCCGGCCAAAACTCGCGGTTTGTTCAGATCGATAGATTTGAATGTCCTCTTTCATATTCTGCAAGAAATTCTGGTGTGGAACGTTCCAATAAAAAGTTGAGCTAATTTATAGTCGACTTTCTATAGAAACCGGTCCGGCCAAAACTCGCGGTTTGTTCAGATCGATAGATTTGAATGTCCTCTTTCATATTCTGCAAGAAATTCTGGTGTGGAACGTTCCAATAAAAAGTTGTGCTAATTTATAGTCGACTTTCTATAGAAAACGGTCCGGCCAAAACTCGCGGTTTGTTCAGATCGATAGATTTGAATGTCCTCTTTCATATTCTGCAAGAAATTCTGGTGTGGAACGTTCCAATAAAAAGTTGTGCTAATTTATAGTCGACTTTCTATAGAAAACGGTCCGGCCAAAACTCGCGGTTTGTTCAGATCGATAGATTTGAATGTCCTCTTTCATATTCTGCAAGAAATTCTGGTGTGGAACGTTCCAATAAAAAGTTGTGCTAATTTATAGTCGACTTTCTATAGAAAACGGTGCGGCCAAAACTCGCGGTTTGTTCAGATCGATAGATTTGAATGTCCTCTTTCATATTCTGCAAGAAATTCTGGTGTGGAACGTTCCAATAAAAAGTTGTGCTAATTTATAGTCGACTTTCTATAGAAAACGGTCCGGCCAAAACTCGCGGTTTGTTCAGATCGATAGATTTGAATGTCCTCTTTCATATTCTGCAAGAAATTCTGGTGTGGAACGTTCCAATAAAAAGTTGTGCTAATTTATAGTCGACTTTCTATAGAAAACGGTCCGGCCAAAACTCGCGGTTTGTTCAGATCGATAGATTTGAATGTCCTCTTTCATATTCTGCAAGAAATTCTGGTGTGGAACGTTCCAATAAAAAGTTGTGCTAATTTATAGTCGACTTTCTATAGAAAACGGTCCGGCCAAAACTCGCGGTTTGTTCAGATCGATAGATTTGAATGTCCTCTTTCATATTCTGCAAGAAATTCTGGTGTGGAACGTTCCAATAAAAAGTTGTGCTAATTTATAGTCGACTTTCTATAGAAAACGGTCCGGCCAAAACTCGCGGTTTGTTCAGATCGATAGACTTGAATGTCCTCTTTCATATTCTGCAAGAAATTCTGGTGTGGAACGTTCCAATAAAAAGTTGTGCTAATTTATAGTCGACTTTCTATAGAAAACGGTCCGGCCAAAACTCGCGGTTTGTTCATATCGATAGATTTGAATGTCCTCTTTCATATTCTGCAAGAAATTCTGGTGTGGAACGTTCCAATAAAAAGTTGTGCTAATTTATAGTCGACTTTCTATAGAAAACGGTCCGGCCAAAACTCGCGGTTTGTTCAGATCGATAGATTTGAATGTCCTCTTTCATATTCTGCAAGAAATTCTGGTGTGGAACGTTCCAATAAAAGTTGTGCTAATTTATAGTCGACTTTCTATAGAAAACGGTCCGGCCAAAACTCGCGGTTTGTTCAGATCGATAGATTTGAATGTCCTCTTTCATATTCTGCAAGAAATTCTGGTGTGGAACGTTCCAATAAAAAGTTGTGCTAATTTATAGTCGACTTTCTATAGAAAACGGTCCGGCCAAAACCCGCGGTTTGTTCAGATCGATAGATTTGAATATCCTCTTTCATATTCTGCAAGAAATTGTGGTGTGGAACATTCTAATAAAAGTTGTGCTTATTTATAGTCGACTATCTATAGAAAACGGTCCAGTCAAAACTCGCGGTTTGTTCAGATCGATAGATTTGAATGTCGTCTTTCATATTCTGCAAAAATTTCTGGTGTGGAAGGTTCCAATAAAAAGTTGTGCTAATTTATAGTCGACTTTCTATAGAAAACGGTCCGGCCAAAACTCGCGGTTTGTTCAGATCGATAGATTTGAATGTCCTCTTTCATATTCTGCAAGAAATTCTGGTGTGGAACGTTCCAATAAAAAGTTGTGCTAATTTATAGTCGACTTTCTATATAAAACGGTCCGGCCAAAACTCGCGGTTTGTTCAGATCGATAGATTTGAATGTCCTCTTTCATATTCTGCAAGAAATTCTGGTGTGGAACGTTCCAATAAAAAGTTGTGCTAATTTATAGTCGACTTTCTATAGAAAACGGTCCGGCCAAAACTCGCGGTTTGTTCAGATCGATAGATTTGAATGTCCTCTCTCATATTCTGCAAGAAATTCTGGTGTGGAACGTTCCAATAAAAAGTTGTGCTAATTTATAGTCGACTTTCTATAGAAAACGGTCCGGCCAAAACTCGCGGTTTGTTCAGATCGATAGATTTGAATGTCCTCTTTCATATTCTGCAAGAAATTCTGGTGTGGAACTTTCCAATAAAAGTTTCTATAGAAAACGGTCCGGCCAAAACTCGCGGTTTGTTCAGATCGATAGATTTGAATGTCCTCTTTCATACTCTGCAAGAAATTCTGGTGTGGAACGTTCCAATAAAAAGTTGTGCTAATTTATAGTCGACTTTCTATAGAAAACGGTCCGGCCAAAACTCGCGGTTTGTTCAGATCGATAGATTTGAATGTCCTCTTTCATATTCTGCAAGAAATTCTGGTGTGGAACGTTCCAATAAAAAGTTGTGCTAATTTATAGTCGACTTTCTATAGAAAACGGTCCGGCCAAAACTCGCGGTTTGTTCAGATCGATAGATTTGAATGTCCTCTTTCATATTCTGCAAGAAATTCTGGTGTGGAACGTTCCAATAAAAAGTTGTGCTAATTTATAGTCGACTTTCTATAGAAAACGGTCCGGCCAAAACACGCGGTTTGTTCAGATCGATAGATTTGAATGTCCACTTTCATATTCTGCAAGAAATTCTGGTGTGGAACGTTCCAATAAAAAGTTGTACTTATTTATAGTCGACTTTCTATAGAAAACGGTCCGGCCAAAACTCGCGGTTAGTTCAAATCGATAGATTTGAATGTCCTCTTTCATATTCTGCAAGAAATTCTGGTGTGGAACGTTCCAATAAAAAGTTGTACTTATTTATAGTCGACTTTCTATAGAAACGGTCCGGCCAAAACTCGCGGTTTGTTCAGATCGATAGATTTGAATGTCCTCTTTCATATTCTGCAAGAAGTTCTAGTGTGGAACGTTCCAATAAAAAGTTGTGCTAATTTATAGTCGACTTTCTATAGAAAACGGTCCGGCCAAAACTCGCGGTTTGTTCAGATCGATAGATTTGAATGTCCTCTTTCATATTCTGCAAGAAATTCTGGTGTGGAACGTTCCAATAAAAAGTTGTGCTAATTTATAGTCGACTTTCTATAGAAAACGGTCCGGCCAAAACTCGCGGTTTGTTCAGATCGATAGATTTGAATGTCCTCTTTCATATTCTGCAAGAAATTCTGGTGTGGAACGTTCCAATAAAAAGTTTCTATAGAAAACGGTCCGGCCAAAACTCGCGGTTTGTTCAGATCGATAGATTTGAATGTCCTCTTTCATATTCTGCAAGAAATTCTGGTGTGGAACTTTCCAATAAAAGTTTCTATAGAAAACGGTCCGGCCAAAACTCGCGGTTTGTTCAGATCGATAGATTTGAATGTCCTCTTTCATATTCTGCAAGAAATTCTGGTGTGGAACGTTCCAATAAAAAGTTGAGCTAATTTATAGTCGACTTTCTATAGAAAACGGTCCGGCCAAAACTCGCGGTTTGTTCAGATCGATAGATTTGAATGTCCTCTTTCATATTCTGCAAGAAATTCTGGTGTGGAACTTTCCAATACAAAGTTGTGCTAATTTATAGTCGACTTTCTATAGAAAACGGTCCGGCCAAAACTCGCGGTTTGTTCAGATCGATAGATTTGAATGTCCCCTTTCATATTCTGCAAGAAATTCTGGTGTGGAACGTTCCAATAAAAAGTTGTGCTAATTTATAGTCGACTTTCTATAGAAAACGGTCCGGCCAAAACTCGCGGTTTGTTCAGATCGATAGATTTGAATGTCCTCTTTCATATTCTGCAAGAAATTCTGGTGTGGAACTTTCCAATAAAAAGTTGTGCTAATTTATAGTCGACTTTCTATAGAAAACGGTCCGGCCAAAACTCGCGGTTTGTTCAGATCGATATTTTTGAATGTCCTCTTTCATATTCTGCAAGAAATTCTAGTGTGGAACGTTCCAATAAAAAGTTGTGCTAATTTATAGTCGACTTTCTATAGAAAACGGTCCGGCCAAAACTCGCGGCTTGTTCAGATAGATAGATTTGAATGTCCTCTTTCATATTCTGCAATAAATCCTGGTATGGAACTTTCCAATAAAAAGTTGTGCTAATTTATACTCGACTTTCTATAGAAAACGGTCCGGCCAAAACTCGCGGTTTGTTCAGATCGATAGATTTGAATGTCCTCTTTCATATTCTGCAATAAATTCTGGTATGGAACGTTCCAATAAAAAGTTGTGCTAATTTATAGTCGACTTTCTATAGAAAACGGTCCGGCCAAAACTCGCGGCTTGTTCGGATCGATAGATTTGAATGTCCTCTTTCATATTCTGCAAGAAATTCTGGTGTGGAACGTTCCAATAAAAAGTTGTGCTAATTTATAGTCGACTTTCTATAGAAAACGGTCCGGCCAAAACTCGCGGTTTGTTCAGATCGATAGATTTGAATGTCCTCTTTCATATTCTGCAAGAAATTCTGGTGTGGAACTTTCCAATAAAAAGTTTCTATAGAAAACGGTCCGGCCAAAACTCGCGGTTTGTTCAGATCGATAGATTTGAATGTCCTCTTTCATATTCTGCAAGAAATTCTGGTGTGGAACGTTCCAATAAAGTTGTGCTAATTTATAGTCGACTTTCTATAGAAAACGGTCCGGCCAAAACTCGCGGTTTGTTCAGATCGATAGATTTGAATGTCCTCTTTCATATTCTGCAAGAAATTCTGGTGTGGAACGTTCCAATAAAAAGTTGTGCTAATTTACAGTCGACTTTCTATATAAAACGGTCCGGCCAAAACTCGCGGTTTGTTCAGATCGATAGATTTGAATGTCCTCTTTCATATTCTGCAAGAAATTCTGGTGTGGAACTTTCCAATAAAAAGTTGTGCTAATTTATAGTCGACTTTCTATAGAAAACGGTCCGGCCAAAACTCGCGGTTTGTTCAGATCGATAGATTTGAATGTCCTCTTTCATATTCTGCAAGAAATTCTGGTGTGGAACGTTCCAATAAAAAGTTTCTATAGAAAACGGTCCGGCCAAAACTCGCGGTTTGTTCAGATCGATAGATTTGAATGTCCTCTTTCATATTCTGCAAGAAATTCTGGTGTGGAACGTTCCAATAAAAAGTTGTGCTAATTTATAGTCGACTTTCTATAGAAAACGGTCCGGCCAAAACTCGCGGTTTGTTCAGATCGATAGATTTGAATGTCCTCTTTCATATTCTGCAAGAAATTCTGGTGTGGAACTTTCCAATAAAAAGTTGTGCTAATTTATAGTCGACTTTCTATAGAAAACGGTCCGGCCAAAACTCGCGGTTTGTTCAGATCGATAGATTTGAATGTCCTCTTTCATATTCTGCAAGAAATTCTGGTGTGGAACGTTCCAATAAAAAGTTGTGCTAATTTATAGTCGACTTTCTATAGAAAACGGTCCGGCCAAAACTCGCGGCTTGTTCAGATCGATAGATTTGAATGTCCTCTTTCATATTCTGCAAGAAATTCTGGTGTGGAACGTTCCAATAATCAGTTGTGATTTTTTACGTTCGACTTTCTATAGAAACGGTCCGGCCAAAACTCGCGGTTTGTTCAGATCGATAGATTTGAATGTCCTCCTTCATATTCTGCAAGAAGTTCTGGTGTGGAGCGTTCCAATGAAAAGTTGTGCTAATTTATAGTCGACTTTCTATAGAAAACAGTCCGGCCAAAACTCGCGGTTTGTTCAGATCGATAGATTTGAATGTCCTCTTTCATATTCTGCAAGAAATTCTGGTGTGGAACGTTCCAATAAAAAGTTGTGCTAATTTATAGTCGACTTTCTATAGAAAACGGTCCGGCCAAAACTCGCGGTTTGTTCAGATCGATAGATTTGAATGTCCTCTTTCATATTCTGCAAGAAATTCTGGTGTGGAACGTTCCAATAAAAAGTTGTGCTAATTTATAGTCGACTTTCTATAGAAAACGGTCCGGCCAAAACTCGCGGTTTGTTCAGATCGATAGATTTGAATGTCCTCTTTCATATTCTGCAAGAAATTCTGGTGTGGAACTTTCCAATAAAAAGTTTCTATAGAAAACGGTCCGGCCAAAACTCGCGGTTTGTTCAGATCGATAGATTTGAATGTCCTCTTTCATATTCTGCAAGAAATTCTGGTGTGGAACATTCCAATAAAAAGTTTCTATAGAAAACGTTGCTGCGAAACTCGCGGTTTGTTCAGATCGATAGATTTGAATGTCCTCTTTCATATTCTGCAAGAAATTCTGGTGTAGAAAGTTCCAATAAAAAGTTTCTATAGAAACGGTCCGGCCAAAACTCGCGGTGTGTTCAGGTCGATAGATTTGAGTATCCTCTTTCATTTCTTTGCAGAATATTCTGCAAGAAATTCTGGTGTGGAGCTTTCCAATAAAAAGTATCTATAGAAACGGTCCGGCCAGAACTCGCGGTTTGTTCAGATCGATAGATTTGAATGTCCTCTTTCATATTCTGCAAGAAATTCTGGTGTGGAACGTTCCAATAAAAAGTTGTGCTAATTTATAGTCGACTTTCTATAAAAAACGGTACGGCCAAAACTCGCGGTTTGTTCAGATCGATAGATTTGAATGTCCTCTTTCATATTCTGCAAGAAATTCTGGTGTGGAACTTTCCAATAAAAAGTTGTGCTAATTTATAGTCGACTTTCTATAGAAAACGGTCCGGCCAAAACTCGCGGTTTGTTCAGATCGATAGATTTGAATGTCCTCTTTCATATTCTGCAAGAAATTCTGGTGTGGAACGTTCCAATAAAAGTTGTGCTAATTTATAGTCGACTTTCTATAGAAAACGGTCCGGCCAAAACTCGCGGTTTGTTCAGATCGATAGATTTGAATGTCCTCTTTCATATTCTGCAAGAAAGTCTGGTGTGGAACGTTCCAATAAAAAGTTGTGGTAATTTATAGTCGACTTTCTATAGAAAACGGTCCGGCCAAAACTCGCGGTTTGTTCAGATCGATAGATTTGAATGTCCTCTTTCATATTCTGCAAGAAATTCTGGTGTGGAACGTTCCAATAAAAAGTTGTGATAATTTATAGTCGATTTTCTATAGAAACCGGTGCAGCCAAAACTCGCGGTTTGTTCAGATCGATAGATTTGAATGTCCTCTTTCATATTCTGCAAGAAATTCTGGTGTGGAACTTTCCAATAAAAAGTTGTGCTAATTTATAGTCGACTTTCTATAGAAAACGGTCCGGCCAAAACTCGCGGTTTGTTCAGATCGATAGATTTGAATGTCCTCTTTCATATTCTGCAAGAAATTCTGGTGTGGAACTTTCCAATAAAAAGTTTCTATAGAAAACGGTCCGGCCAAAACTCGCGGTTTGTTCAGATCGATAGATTTGAATGTCCTCTTTCATATTCTGCAAGAAATTCTGGTGTGGAAATTTCCAATAAAAAGTTTCTATAGAAAACGGTCCGGCCAAAACTCGCGGTTTGTTCAGATCGATAGATTTGAATGTCCTCTTTCATATTCTGCAAGAAATTCTGGTGTGGAACGTTCCAATAAAAAGTTTCTATAGAAAACGGTCCGGCCAAAACTCGCGGTTTGTTCAGATCGATAGATTTGAATGTCCTCTTTCATATTCTGCAAGAAATTCTGGTGTGGAACGTTCCAATAAAAAGTTGTGCTAATTTATAGTCGACTTTCTATAGAAAACGGTCCGGCCAAAACTCGCGGTTTGTTCAGATCGATAGATTTGAATGTCCTCTTTCATATTCTGCAAGAAATTCTGGTGTGGAACGTTCCAATAAAAAGTTGTGCTAATTTATAGTCGACTTTCTATAAAAAACGGTCCGGCCAAAACTCGCGGTTTGTTCAGATCGATAGATTTGAATGTCCTCTTTCATATTCTGCAAGAAATTCTGGTGTGGAACGTTCCAATAAAAAGTTCCTATAGAAACGGTCCGGCCAAAACTCGCGGTTCGTTTAGATCGATAGATTTGAATGTCCTCTTTCACATTCTGCAAGAAATTCTGGTGTGGAACTTTCCAATGAAAAGATTCTATAGAAAACGGTGCGGCCAAAACTCACAGTTTTTTCAGATCGCTAGATTTAAATGTCCTCTTTCATATTCTGCAAGAAATTCGGGTGTAGAACGTTCCAATATAAAGTTTCTATAGAAACGGTCCAGCCAAAACTCGTGGTTAGTTCAGATCGATAGATTTGTCCTCTTTCATATTTCGCAAGAAATTCTGGTGTAGAACTTTCCAATAAAAAGTTTCTATAGAAAACGATGCGGCCAAAACTCGCGGTTTGTTCAGATCGATAGATTTGAATGTCCTCTTTCATATTCTGCAAGAAATTCTGGTGTGGAACGTTCCAATAAAAAGTTGTGCTAATTTATAGTCGACTTTTTATAGAAACGGTCCGGCCAAAACTCGCGGTTTGTTCAGATCGATAGATTTGAATGTCCTCTTTCATATTCTGCAAGAAATTCTGGTGTGGAACTTTCCAATAAAAAGTTTCTATAGAAAACGGTCCGGCCAAAACTCGCGGTTTGTTCAGATCGATAGATTTGAATGTCCTCTTTCATATTCTGCAAGAAATTCTGGTGTGGAACTTTCCAATAAAAAGTTTCTATAGAAAACGGTCCGGCCAAAACTCGCGGTTTGTTCAGATCGATAGATTTGAATGTCCTCTTTCATATTCTGCAAGAAATTCTGGTGTGGAACGTTCCAATAATAAGTTGTGCTAATTTATAGTCGACTTTCTATAGAAAACGGTCCGGCCAAAACTCGCGGTTTGTTCAGATCGATAGATTTGAATGTCCTCTTTCATATTCTGCAAGAAATTCTGGTGTGGAACTTTCCAATAAAAAGTTGTGCTAATTTATAGTCGACTTTCTATAGAAAACGGTCCGGCCAAAACTCGCGGTTTGTTCAGATCGATAGATTTGAATGTCCTCTTTCATATTCTGCAAGAAATTCTGGTGTGGAACTTTCCAATAAAAAGTTGTGCTAATTTATAGTCGACTTTCTATAGAAAACGGTCCGGCCAAAACTCGCGGTTTGTTCAGATCGATAGATTTGAATGTCCTCTTTCATATTCTGCAAGAAATTCTGGTGTGGAACTTTCCAATAAAAAGTTGTGCTAATTTATAGTCGACTTTCTATAGAAAACGGTCCGGCCAAAACTCGCGGTTTGTTCAGATCGATAGATTTGAATGTCCTCTTTCATATTCTGCAAGAAATTCTGGTGTGGAACATTCCAATAAAAAGATTCTATAGAAAACGGTCCGGCCAAAACTCGCGGTTTGTTCAGATCGATAGATTTGAATGTCCTCTTTCATATTCTGCAGGAAATTCTTTTGTGGAACGTTCCAATAATAAGTTGTGCTAATTTATAGTCGACTTTCTATAGAAACTTTCCAGCCAAAACTCGCGGTTTGTTCAGATCGATAGATTTGAATGTCCTCTTTCATATTCTGCAAGAAATTCTGGTGTGGAACTTTCCAATAAAAAGTTTCTATAGAAAACGGTCCGGCCAAAACTCGCGGTTTGTTCAGATCGATAGATTTGAATGTCCTCTTTCATATTCTGCAAGAAATTCTGGTGTGGAACGTTCCAATAAAAAGTTGTGCTAATTTATAGTCGACTTTTTATAGAAAACGATGCGGCCAAAACTCGCTGTTTGTTCAGATCGATAGATTTGAATGTCCTCTTTAATATTCTGCAAGACATTCTGGTGTGGAAGTTTCCAATAAAATGTTTCTATAGGAACGGTCCGGCCAAAACTCGCGGTTTGTTCAGATCGATAGATTTGAATGTCCTCTTTCATATTCTGCAAGAAATTCTGGTGTGGAACGTTCCAATAAAAAGTTGTGCTAATTTATAGTCGACTTTTTATAGAAAACGATGCGGCCAAAACTCGCTGTTTGTTCAGATCGATAGATTTGAATGTCCTCTTTCATATTCTGCAAGAAATTCTGGTGTGGAACTTTCCAATAAAAAGTTGTGCTAATTTATAGGCGACTTTCTATAGAAAACGGTCCGGCCAAAACTCGCGGTTTGTTCAGATCGATAGATTTGAACGTCTGTGTTAATCAGATGGCCGAGGAGGACCGTATATGTACGCTTATGTTTGATGAAATGTCAATCAAGCAACATATACATATACACATATATATACATATATACATATACACATATATTCTTGAATATGTGAGTTCATCTTTTGATGACAACATATTCAAGAATGGATCAGCCGATGTTTATGTAAGTGGTTTCATTGCTAAGCGTATTTTAAAAGATATTGCTTGTGAGTTGTGTACAACTACATTAACTTCTGAACCTGAGAGTTGGACTAATAACTTTATTACTTTCAAGGAGTATTTTGACAATGTCAGTTGCTTAACTTATCGTTCCGAAGGATTAGTTAATGCAGTGACATTGTCAGCCAATATTATTGAGAGTAAGTTATCGGACATGAGTCACACTCTTCGGGTTGAGAAGCAACTCACAGAAGCAGTACTTTTAAATGTCGATTTCCGCTGGATTTCCTGTTCAGAACATGCATCTTTCTTAAAAGAGAGGATTGTTAAATCCATCTGTCGCATTTCTATTCCATGGTTCTGTACCCGTGTGAATAGAAATTTCAAATCCCAAACAAATTTTAAAAGGGGATCTAGGAAAGTGGCAATACTTGCTCATTCTTAGAATTTATTTTGAGTTTCATTTTAGAAGTTTGTGTTAGTTTTATTTTAAAACAATTTTTAGAAGTTAGAATTTTTTTGTTTAATTTCAGAATTTAGTTTATTTTCAGTTGGGATTTTTTTTTGATTCATTTCCGATTTTTTGTTAATTAATTTTAAGTTTAAGAATTCTTATTTTAAGGGAAATCTTTTTATTAGTGCTTGACAAAATGAGATGTGAGCTACGCCCTTTTGATTTATATTTCGTGTTACTTTTTCTATGCCTATTTAGTTTTATGGAGAAATCAACTTGTGTCAATTAACTGTGCATTACCAAATTGTAATGTTTTTGTATCTACACTTAATGTTGGTGTTAATTTTTATGTAGTCTACAATTGGACCGTATAATTCCAAAATGACAAACAGACCAAAGCCTCAGTAAAATTCACGATCAGTGTATTTTCTACACTAAAACTACAAACTGTGATATCTCAAAATATGGTTCATTGGTCTGTTCGTCATTTTGAAATAACAAGGTCGACTTAATAGTCTGCTTAGTTTTAATAAAAATAAAAAATGCTCATCATTTTATCATCTAAATGTGAAAACGTTCAGGTTAACAATTGTCAGAGAATCAGCTGTTGGTAGATCACATTTCAACATTCAAATCGATTTATGCTAATAAAAGATTCTGACCTTTGTTTTCAAATTTTCATATCAAATTATAACCTCCACAATCAAACAGCTAGTGTCCAAACAAAACAAAAAATAACTACGGACTAAACAATGTCGACAGCACTGACAATAAACTAAATGCAGGGCAACGAATCCAAAAATATTCTCACCTTTTGGAACAGGTAGACTCTTGCCTTTCGGAACAGGTTCATCTAATTGCTGGTTCTCTTTCATTTATCGTCTCTATTTGTAGAGGCTCTAAATAACATAATTGAAATTAATAATAATGGTTATCTACCAAAATTAAAGACAGATTACTACCTGGTAAATGTTCAGTGAGAACAGCTGTATGAAGTAAAATATTATTTCTGCCCAAACAGTTTTCCATAAAATGTTTAAACGATAAAACTTTAAAAATAAACGACAACTTTTAAAATAACACAAACCACAACAACGCCATGCTACAAAGAGCATAATTAATCGAATCGCCTTTATAATCGCATAACCCTTGTAACTTTGGTAACTTGCATTCGATTGGTTGGACAGGTCGGTGGCGTTTCGGAAGTAAGGCGCCAAATTTAAATTTATGCACTGCTGCGACCTCTACAATTAAGGAAAATACTACTACCTCATTACTTCTACCTTATCCGTTGAAGAATTTCAAAATTAATCTTAATATAAACATTCCCAGGCCTTGGAGGCGAGTTAGTCTCAACATAAGAAGCCCTCCTAAATAAAGCCTATTAAGATTACCGTAAAATAAACATCCCAGCAAGCATCGCGTGAGACCAAAGAGCGAACGCCTACGTGGGCCGATAAACGCTGATCGAAAAGCGGACCAAAAGACCACCTTAACTTAAGCCAACCCGAGTCCCTTCGATGATCAAAATTTGCGTCTTAAACAAAAGTTAAACGGCTCTCCACGAGAGCGCAGCACATCTCGAGGGAAAAATTTAAGAGAGGGAGGATTTTGAATTTGTAAACGATGGCCCGAGGGGGAGAGGAGTTTTAGAAAAATTAATTAATGTTCACGAAGTCATCTCCGCGAACAGTAGCGTTCCCTTTGTGACATTCAAAATTTTTATCAAAATTCTCCAATAATTTATTGTTCCTCTCAATTAGTATTCTCTTTACGTCCCGGAAATTTTTACTTAAATTAACGCAAATCTATTAGAACGCGAGTCAAGTGTCTAAACTTATTGGTGTGGGTGAGTACGACGGCCCAAGAATCCCTCTGGCCGAGTCCACCCCCAAAAGAGAGTCCAGCCGACCTTCCAGCCCCCCCAAATTCAAAAGGGAACTAAAAGCTGATCGAGTCCTCTCTGCTGCTGGGATCCACCTCGTAACCCCTACCTGATAGGTGCTTTGTTATTTTAATTTTTTTTATTGATACTTGCCATTAATTTAACATTGTGACCCCCTCCGAGGGAAACCAAAGATGTACTATTTTTTTATCTTAATCAATATACCCTATTTTAAGCTAGTCCACGTCTTTGATTTCTATTAGGGTAGATTGCGGTCATATTGCGCGCTTGCACAGTTACAGCCCAAGGACTCACTTCCGAAGTGTTATTAATCGGCCAGGTAATTTAATTAAGCATAATAGGACCCGGAATTCCCGTAAAAATCCGGTGGTGGCAGCGAATTACGTTACGTTACCTTAGTTTTTTCTAAATTATCTAAATTTCTTTTTGTTTAACATGCTTGGTTAAATTTCCCACTAAATATACGCTACTAAAGTAAGAAGGGTTAAGAAACAAAGAAAGTCTTCAACTTTCACCACAGCCCTTCCTACAAAATGGTGGCAGCGGTGGGATTTTGTCCTATAAAATGAAATAGTATTTTCCGAAATTTCTACAAAAACAAAAAGAAAATATTTTTACAAACACCGGTGTTAGAAAAGGCACCATCCCTACAAAATGGTACCACAGCGTTGGGATAATGTCCAGAAATTTAATTAATAAATTAAGGGGATGAACTGTAAAAAAATTGTAAATTCCCCATGTTTCTTTAATATTTGAAATTTTGTCTGATTAATGTCATTAAATTAATGTTAAATAGGACACGGGCCTGAAATGCGTGCAAGTGCATTTTTCCTGTTATTTGTGTATCTTTGTGTTTTCAGGTATGCGTTCGATTGTGCGTAATTAATTTGTAATAACTTAAATCGGCGTCGACATTCAATTTTGTTTTAAATGTTCCTCATTTGAAAAATTTTGTTTCTTGAAGTTACTTAGAAAATTAAAAGTTGAAGTAAATTAATCGTGATTAAACAAGAGGACGAGCGCACCGTAAAATTTTCATTAGCGCCATTTAAATTTTAATTAGCGCCATTTTTAATTTCAAGACGCGCGCACGCCAGAGTTACGATCGCATGAGTGATAAGAATTTTTGCGTCTACAAGATGGAGTCAATCAAAATCGAGCACCGGAAAAATATGCGGTCGCGCGCGGTAGTTACAGGGTGCGTCGAAAAAGTAATTAACCTAATAACCACGTTTTGTTTCGTTTTAAGGGAAGTAGGTAATTTATGAAATTCTTCATTTAATTTAAATATTATTTAAAATTTTAATGCGGATTTAATTAAATTCAATTTTTTTAAATTAATTTTTCTTGTTTATTCTGAGTTATTCTGATTATTTAAAGTTATCTTCCCTAGTAATCTTAATTTTTTTTTGAAATAATTATTTACGGTGGTTAATCATAAATAAAATCGACACCCTGAGTTTTTCAATGCGGTACCGTGGATCGAAACTAAAAATAATTTAACTCGATCAATTCTTTTGTATTTTATCTTTTTCATTTGACGCTCTCGACTCAGCCCACGAATTATTTTCAAAATTACATTAAGCCGAATTTAAGTTTAGTCAAAAGTTAATAGCGAATTAAAGTGAGTTAATATTGTGAGTGAAAGTTAAAAGGAATTTAATTTAAAATGGAAGAGGAAACAAATGATGTAACATTGGCATCAAACGATACTCAAGCTATTAACCTCCCTGTAAACGGCGCACAACCACTTATAATAAATTTGTCTAGCCTTCGAACTATTGGGCAAATCCTTGTTGGCCTCCCAGAATTTTCAGGAAAACGGGGAGAAAATATTAAGAAATTTTTCCTGAAGTTACGCCAACGAGCAGATATTGATGCTTGGACGGAGCAGCAAATTTTGGCAGTTGCGAGATGCCAGCTAAAAGGAGAAGCTTTTCAGTACCTGGAAATAGAATCGCACCTTTTGTCATCCACCATAAAGTACGCCAAATTTAAAGCAGCGTTAATAAAACGTTATGCCGAGAAAGTTTTACCTGGTGAAGCATATTTAAGGCTAAAACGATGTACCCAAGCGTCAAAAGAAAACGTTGAGGACTTCTCCATCCGAGTAAAAAAGGCAGGGATGAAACTCTTAGAAGAAAACCTTGCCTTAGTCGAACCAAATGAACCAGCTGAACGAGAAGTCACAATAAAACGACATCAGCGAGATTTGGCGGAACAATTCAAGAGGGGACTAGACCAGGAATTGATGAAAATGATCATCCTAGACTTAAATAGAAATCCTCAAAAGTCGTTCGAAGAAGTGATAGAGCTTGCCCAACAAGCTGAAATAAGCGGAAAGATGCTGAAGCAAATGAGAACGTTGAACAACTTGTACAATCGAACAATAGAAGACTGGGATGAACAATACAGTGAAGAAAATTTTAGTTATGAAGGTGAACGCGACGAAAGAACTTATCAACATGAACTCGACGAAAGGGCTCAATGAGTCAGTGAACCGAAATATCCTCCAGAACACAGGAACAATAGATTTCCTACTGGAAAAAGGCCCAGGGGAAGAGACGAATTCTCAGAAAATAGTTACGAACATTCCAGAGAGGCAGCAAGAAACGACTATTCAAGAAGAGCAATGATAAAAGGCAAACACTCAAGGGGAGCAGTAAAGGAACAAAGTTTTCCACAAAGCGGTAATCCAACCCCAGGTTACCAGACGTATTTTGAGACGAACTATGGGGCGAACTATGCGCGTAATTACAGAAAAAGAAGACGCGGCCTTGATTCGAGATCGGATAAGGAAAGGAACTGGAAATTTAAGAAGAAAGTGAAGGCCTTCAATTGTTCAAGAACGGGACATTATGCGCCCGAGTGTAAAGAAGGAGACGCGACATCGCAGAAATTAAAAATTACGCTCCCTCATGCGTATACGGTCGAAGAGGAAGGAAATAAATGTATAATCCTACCAAGGGTATGGAGACACGAAGCTTACTATGCTAGTGGACACCGGAGCCTCTTTGACCATATTAAAGGAAGAGTTCATTCGGAGGTTCGGGGCCCGAACTGAACCAGAACCAAATGTTGTTTTCCGAGGAATATCAGGGGATGAAGAGCCATGCTTGGGGTCGATAATGTTACCACTACAGATAGGGAACAGATATTATGACGCCAAATGTATAATATGCTCTAATTCCGTCAACCTGATGGTAGATGGCCTTCTTGGAAGAGACTTTCTCAGAGCCAATAGCGCGTCAGTCGACTACGGGGAAAATGTCCTTAGGCTCCGAAAGGAAAAGATAGAGCTTTTAAGTTATGACGATCTATGTAATTCAGGATATAACGACGCATACGCTCTATACCAAGAAGATGCCTGGAAAACAAAGACTAGGAGAAGGAGGCCCAATAAACTTCAGAAACCGAATTACAGATTTACAGAATCTGAAAGGTCTACAGAACCTCGACATCGGAATCGCTCCTAAAATAAATGAGGAATTGGAAGAGCTCAACTACAGCGGCATAACGAAACATGTGAAAGGAAACACGACGGCTAGCAAAAATTTAGAATCAGCACAAAAGAATAAAATCAGTTTGAGAAATAATGAACAGCAAAAATTTAGAATCAGCACAAAAGAATAAAATCAGTTTGAGAAATAATGAACAGCATAGCAAAAAGAGGTTAAGAATTCAAAGGAAATGAATGTTGAAATAAGTGAAATTTGTGGTGATTTGTTTACGGCTCCAGAAGAATACTCCTTGGTTCATTGTGTAGCACAAGATCTCCACATGAACACGGGCATAGCGGCTGAATTCAAGCGAAGATTTGGACGAGTAGGAGCTCTGAAAAGGCAAGATGCTCAAGTCGGCGAAATGGCAATTTTGCACAGTATCGTGTTAAACGGACGGAGCAGGTTTATCTACTACCTTGTGACGAAAAGTCGAAGTCAACACAAGCCCACCTACAAATCCTTAAAGAAGGCATTAATCAGTCTGCGTGATCACTGCCTACAGTACAGAGTTCGAAAGTTAGCAATGCAGAGGATAGGGTGTGGATTAAAATGGACGGTAGTTAGAAAATTGATAGAAGATGTATTTGGGGGAACCAAAATAAGCATCTCAGTTTATGTTTTGGGTTGGCGCGAAGATAGGCAAGGAAACCAGGAAGAGATGTACGAGGAGAAAAGTGTAAATGAAATACGGAAGGATGATAAGAAAAGGAATCAAGAGACGCTCAACAACAAAGAAGCGAGAAAAGCACGAAGAAGAGAGCTGCTGAACCACAACGATCTTAGTAATCTAGGACTCGACAGCGCTTACCCTCTTCATCAAGAAGAGTGGGGAACGGCAAAAGTAAAAAGTAATCTTCAAAAATCGGGAAACGGACGTACAGAATCTGAGAGATCTACAGTATCTCAAAACCCGAAAAGAGGATTAGAGACAAGGGATCGCCAACGAGAAACATTTGGACCCCGGGGAGAAAGGAAAACGAGAAATCCGGGAGAAGACACGGAAAAACGAGAATCGCAAGGGAAAAGTTATAGCGATATGGTGAAATTAGGAAAACAAGATATTATTAGTAAAGAAACTTTAATGAACCAGAAAGGTAAACTTCGAAAAATAAGAAAAGATGGCAATATTCTACGAGAAAAAGGCGCAAAAATAAAGGAAGTCTATGAAGATTTATTTACAGCTTCAGAGAATTATTCCCTCGCTCACTGAGTAGCAAAAGATCTTCGCATGAGTGCAGGAATCGCGGTTGAATTTAAAGAAAGATTTGGACGTTTGGGAAACCTGAAAAAACAAAATGCACAGGTTTGGGAGACAGCAGTTTTACCATTGTAATACGCGTAAAACGCCTACAAACAGAAGACCAGCACCATTGCAACCGTTCTGTGATGTTACTTATCCATTTGAGCTGACAGCCATGGACATAGTGAGACCGCTAGTTACCACAGATCAAGGTAACAAATATGTACTGACGTTCCAAGATTACTTCACAAAGTATCCAGAAGCAATACCTTTACCGGATCAAAAAGCGGACACTGTAGCTCGAGTATTCGTAGAAAACATCGTCGCTAGACATGGAGTGCCCAGGAAATTGCTGACAGATCAAGGAACGAATTTCGTGTCAGAACTGATGAAGAACATCTGTAAAATATTGGGGATTCGAAAGATACAAACAACTCCTTATCATCCGCAAAGCAACGGGATGATAGAAAGAACACACAGGGTACTGAAGGATATGTTATCGCATTATGTTTCGAAGTCGCAACGCGATTGGGACAAGTGGATACCTTACGTTTTGATGGCTTACAGAGCCAGCATCCACTCCTCCATTGGCGAAACTCCATACTTTCTACTCCACGGAGGAGACATGAGACTACCCAATGACGACAACCTCGTTTCTACCAGGCAGCGATACGACTACAGCGAAAACTACGCATCGGAACTAGTCGCAAGACTGAATTCCACCTTTAAAGTCGTTCGCCAGTGATTAAAGAAGTCGGCAGAGCAGCGGGAAAAACAATACAACAAAAAGACGAGACCTACTGAATTCCAACTAGGAGACAAAGTCTACTTGTACAACCCAGCTGTTAGACCAGGCCTGTCGAGGAAATTAAGCAAGAAGTGGAATGACGACCTCACGGAAAGGAGACGACAGGTCGGAAAACTTTTTAACAAGGCAAAAGTATCAGGAAGCTGGGAGGAATATAAAGCATCCCTAACTGAATATAATAAAGCACTGAGAAGGTCCAAGAGGGCATCGTGGAGGAGGCACTGTGAGGAAATTGAAAGTACTCCAGAATGTGCCAGACTGCATAAAATGCTCTCGAAGTCCCTTCAAGGATACCTAAATACTCTGGTAAAACCTACCGGAGAATTTACCAGAACAGGAAAAGAAACCATGACCGAAATATTTCGGGTTCATTTTCCTGGGTCAACAGTCATTGACGCTGTGCCTGCTGATTGTAATAGCCAAGTTCCGGATGCCTCTGTTCTCAGAACATCAAGGGAGGAATGGAGTTCTGCCAGGAGTGTCATAACGTTTCCTAATATCAAATGGGCTATAAACTCGTTTGATAGCTACAAATCTCCGGGTCCGGATGGGATAATACCGATTATGCTGCAGAAGGGCTCGGACCTTCTGATCATCAGAATCTGTACGGTTCTGAGAGCCTGTATGGCTCTGGGCTACCTGCCAAGAGTGTGGAGACTGACCAGAGTGGTATTCATACCAAAAACTGGCCGGGTGGACTACACTCAGGCGAAGGCTTTCAGACCCATCAGTCTTATGTCCTTTGTATTAAAGACAATGGAGAAAATACTTGATGGGCACATAAGGGGTGGTGTTCTGGTCGACAGACCCCTACACCAATACCAGTTTGCCTATTCAACAAGTCTATCTACTGAGACAGCACTTCATCATCTCACTTGGAGGGTGGAGAAATCTCTGGAAAATAAAGAGGTCCTCTTAGCTGCCTTTTTAGACATCGAAGGGGCCTTTGACAATACATCCGTTGACTCCATCACCACGACTCTAAGGAGTAGAGGGGTGGAGGAAATTTGCTGCAGGTGGATTGACTGCATGCTCAAAGGAAGGGTGGTCTATACATCACTGCTGGACGACACGCTAATGGCTGGGGTAGCGGGAGGCTGTCCGCAGGGGTGTGTTTTGTTCCCCCTGTTGTGGAACCTCGTCATGGACGGGCTTCTGAGACGGCTAAGCGGTGAAGGCTTTGATCCCTTAGGGTATGCTGATGATTTAGTTATACCCGTACAAGGGAAATTTAATAACATTGTCAGGGACCGAATGCAAGTTGCCCTGAATGTAGTAACAAGGTGTTTTCCAAACAGAAATATACGCTATATTACAAAGTGCGCGGGAAAACAATAGGAGGGCTTATACAAATAAGCGGATCTTCATTTTAACCGACAGCCAGGCGGCTTTGAAGGCTTTAGTAAGCTCAAAGATCTCTTCCAAACTGGTGTGGGAATGTTTAAGTGAGCTCAATGACCTGGCGGAGCACAACTGCATTACGCTAGTGTGGGTGCCAGGTCATCGAGGTATTATCGGCAGCGAACGGGCCGATGAACTAGCCAGGCAGGGAGCGGGCATGGCATACCTTGGCCCTGAACCTGTCCTAGGCATAACCAAGAATGCTATTCGGGGCTTTTTCAGTGACTAGATAAGCGAGGAACACAATAGATACTGGCTAAGTAGACCAGGACATCGCCATAGCAAGACCTTCCTCAGAGGTCCTTGCAAGAAGAGAGCTGCGGAACTTTTGCTTTTGAGCAGGGCGCAACTCAGTATCACCACAGGGTTACTAACAGGACACTTGACTGTTAAGGAGCACCTATGGAGGATCGGTAAATTTAATGGGGATCTAAACTGCAGACTTTGCAATAGGGAACCAGAGACGGCAATGCACATTTTGTGTAGATGTGATGCGCTGGTAAACCGTAGACAGCGCATATTCGGACATCTTATGATTGTTCCTGAAGACCTTAATACGCAATCAGTGAAAAACCTGTACCAGTTGGTACAGGGGACATGTCTCACTGAATGGTTGCGTTAACTGAACCAGGGCGAGCACAATAAGCCTAAATGGCTGCGGTGCCCCCGGCGCATTTTTGTAGACGGGTTCTGGTCAAAGGTGAAAAAAAAAAAAAAGCAAGAAGTGGGAAGGTCCGTATCGAATCACAGAAAGGTTAGGACCTGTAACCTACAAAATCGTCAAAATAGGTGGTCATGAAGAACAAATAATTCATGTCAACAGGTTAAAGAAGTATGAAGATGGTGAAGATATCCAAGTTGTCCCTCCAAGTCAAAGAAGCAAGAGGGATGCCCCACAACCAGAAGACTCAAGCGACCTAGAGTCAGAAATAGAATCAGAGGAAGACACTAGGATTCCCGGAAACCTAGAAGAATTGGAAAGAGCGTATTTTGGCGGAGAGCCACCACAATTTCCACAGGGAAATGTCATGAATCCTCCGGAAGAGATAGAACCTTGGATAGGAACCCCGGTGTCACTAAACGAAGAACCGATAAGGCAGCGAGTAGTAAATTTTAACCCAAATGCTCTAGATGAAGTCCCAGAAGATTATCCACTACATGACGAAGAACCACCAGATTTGGTGAGTGACAATAGTTTCGAGGATAATGAAACAAACATTGAAGAATCTGCAGGAATCCAGGGACAGTGTGAGCAGATCCCGGAGAATGAAGAAGATAACGAACAACTTGAACAAGCTAGTGGAAGTGGACACCACTATGGGACAAGAAGTAAAGGTCCGGCAAAACCACAATCGAGGGTCATGCCGAAAACACTGGTGGTTGAAGATGAACATTACGAGGAGAAACCTAGGGTAAATGCAAGCTCTACGATGCCACGCATAAATATATATTATATGTGTGATTGCTTTCCTTAGCATTATCCAATCCTTCTGACTCCTTTACTACCGATAATCATTTTTTTTTATTAACGAAAAATATCAAAATTTATTGAAGGATTGTCTTAACATTACTTATTATCATTTCTAATTTTTAACTCAATGCTTGATAGCACGTGGAAAATAATCGTAAAACTTACCCGTAACGAAACCACGTCAACAGCTGATTGAATCAACTTTTGACTTTGGCGTACGATTAAGGTATAACATTCTTTTTTCCTTAACTTGGGAAAACATGTGGCAAAAACATTGTGGCTGGACTGTGAATAAAATTTTAAAGTATAAGAAATAGCACTAAAGGAAGAAGAATGTTAAGACAAACACAATACAAATTAAAAGTAGTAAAAAGGTTAAAGGAAAACTAGGAAATGTGTAATCCTAGTCTAAAATCTTACATATTTTGTAAATCTATTAGTATAGTCTACTGGGTGTGTTACCCTTGGTGAAAGGATGAGAGAAAGAATAGGGATGTGGGTGTATGAACCGCGGAAGAATTTTTTTTTTAAATATAAACATGCATAAGGCGACTGGAATGGAAAAGGTGACATGCTGTTTGAGGAGATTCCGGAACTTACAATGGATTCTCAAGAAGAACACTGTAGTTGGTTTCTGCTTCCTCACTGCAAAGGGGATAATGCTAGTGAAACTAAGAGGGTGACGAGTTGCTTAAATAAGAAGACGGAACCGTCGTAATTGTCAGCCCTGGACGATAAGGGAGAAACAAAAACTTATATCGATACCCAAGATGCGCCGGGCTGTGCTATGTATAGTGCGTGTAATGGGCCACCATTCAATGGATGTTAGATACAAAAGAACCTGCAATATGGTGTCCTTGAAATTACCTCTCCCTCAAGAGTTCGTTGAACTTCAATTTAACAAACAAGAAATCGTCAATTCCGGGAGATGGACAAACGTCATCGCTACAGTCGAGAAAGACGTTCTGGTCTGCAATCTAAAGAATGAACCTGAACTGATGTGCTCTATCGGATTGGCCTCAAGGACAGGCAGTATTAGTAAGAGACAGCTGCCAGGTGCCAGTATTCAATGGAAACTGTTCGGGACGATCCTGAATATTGATGGATGCATAGAAACTGAAATACTATAGGTTCGGACACTACGATTTTAGTTATTTCTTGGGTAAAATGTATTATAGCTATTGAAAGCAAATTTATTTATTATTAAATAAGAAATGTCATCGTATATCTTTATCTTTACATAATTTTATTCTTCTCTGGACTGTTTGCAAAACATTCTTTAGTATCCTTGTTATCCTGGCTATCCTTTGCTTAACATCGTCCATGTCGTACATAGTTGGTAATAGGGCAAAATAGTTTTTAAAAACAAAAAATTATTACTCCAACAAGCTCCGTCAACTGTAGGTTCGGACATTACTGTTTTACTTATTTCTTGAGTAAAATGTGTTATAGCTACTGAAACCAAATTTAGTTTCCTTTTTAATAATTTTTCTGTTGTAACGTACTTATATGATGTATACTTTAAATAGCATATTAAAACATATTTTCATTTTATTAAGAACTTCGTCAGTTACGTGGCAAAAAGAAAAAAAGTTAAAATGTCCGAACCTATAGTTGACGGGGCTCGTATAACCAAAACTAATCACCAAACCTAGTTCGCCTGATGCATGGAGTAGGAAAAGCAATTGAAAACATTTATTTTACATTATTTTATTTTATTCTTTTTTAAATTAATTAGGCTAACCGGAATGGTTGTCGAACAAGCACCTTATTCTTTCTCGTTATCTGATTATATAATGAAATTTAAAATTTTCACCGTTTCTTTTGTATAATTTTTTTATAATTATTGTCGCCTACGATAAGATTTTGATACTCGTATTTTGTTTTCATGTAACAATATCATGGAGACATCCTGGGATGAGGCACACCAAATACTGAACTTGGGGATCATGGTCAAACACGTAAACGACCCGAGGATATGACGTCCGGAATGGTCCTTCAACGCAAGCCGTTACGCTACGAGATGGAACCTAAATCAGCCGATCGAGCGGACCCTGATAGTATACCAATAAGTTCCAGCCATCATAACGAAAGCTGTGAAGGAATGGATACCTCCCCATCTTCATGGAATGGACTTGTGTTAGTTGATAAGTGTTGCTTTGAAATTTGCTACCATGTTGTGCCTCATACTAGACTTACTTGTCCCATGTCACGATGTTCTTTTCCTCTTGTAATAGGTTAAGGTTATGATATTGTAAGGAACTCAGCAGCAGACCACCTAGGCAATCCTTAAAAGGTGTCGACCATCGGGTCAACACTTTTTCTAAGGGGGAAGGGCTGTAAACGGTCGGAAATTTGAATTCAAATTTATTAAACTAAAATCAGTTACTTCTACCTTATCCGTTGAAGAATTTCAAAATTAATCTTAATATAAACATTCCCAGGCCTTGGAGGCAAGTTAGTCTCAACATAAGAAGCCCTCCTAAATAAAGCCTATTAAGATTACCGTAAAATAAACATCCCAGCAAGTATCGCGTGAGACCAAAGAGCGGACGCCTACGTGGGCCGATAAACGCTGATCGAAAAGCGGACCAAAAGACCACCTTAACTTAAGGCAACCCGAGTGCCTTCGATGATCAAAATTTGCGTCTTAAACAAAAGGTAAACGGCTCTCCACGAGAGCGCAGCACATCTCGAGGGAAAAATTTAAGAGAGGGAGGATTTTGAATTTGTAAACGATGGCCCGAGGGGGAGAGGAGTTTTAGAAAAATTAATTAATGTTCACCAAGTCATCTCCGCGAACAGTCGCGTTCCCTTTGTGACATTCAAAATTTTTATCAAAATTCTCCAATAATTTATTGTTCCTCTCAATTAGTATTCTCTTTACGTCCCGGAAATTTTTACTTAAATTAACGCAAATCTATTAGAACGCGAGTCAAGTGTCAAACTTATTGGTGTGGGTGAGTGCGACGGCCCAAGAATCCCTCTGGCCGAGTCCACCCCCAAAAGAGAGTCCAGCCGACCTTCCAGCCCCCCCAAATTCAAAAGGGAACTAAAAGCTGATCGAGTCCTCTCTGCTACTGGGATCTACCTCCTAACCCCTACCTGATAGGTGCTTTGTTATTCTAATTTTTTTTATTGATACTTGCCATTAATTTAACATTGTGACCCCCTCCGAGGGAAACCAAAGATGTACTATTTTTTTATCTTAATCAACATACCCTATTTTAAGCTAGTCCACGTCTTTGATTTCTATTAGGGTAGATTGCGGTCATATTGCGCGCTTGCACAGTTCCAGCCCAAGGACTCACTTCCGAAGTGTTATTAATCGGCCAGGTAATTTAATTAAGCATAATAGGCCCGGAATTCCCGTAAAAATCCGGTGGTGGCAGCGAATTACGTTACGTTACCTTAGTTTTTTCTAAATTATCTAAATTTCATTTTGTTTAACATGCTTGGTTAAATTTCCCACTAAATATACGCTACTAAAGTAAGAAGGGTTAAGAAACAAAGAAAGTCTTCAACTTTCACCACAGCACTTCCTACAGGGATATGCCAATCAGGTTAACGAGATGGACCATCGTATGGTTGGTGTACCTACCCATTAATAACACGGGTATGAAGATAAATCCAAGAGACATTATTATTTAGTCCAACAACAAGAACAACAATATACAGAGTGACAATTTAAAAACGCAAAAAAATATTAATACTCATAACCGTTTAGGTGGTTTGATGGGGGACCTAGAATAATGCAGATAACGATGCACCCCGACCTACCCCCTCGGCTCTAGCTACCCTAAATTTGAAATTTCAATTGGCACTCCTATACTTATGATACATTCATGGAAAGGGGTCTTGAAACAAGCTTTCCAATGATACTGAAAAAGAATAATTTAGTTGAATGGTTCTTGAATAGTTGAAAAAGAAATTACAGAAATGTTTAAATTCTTAATTTTTATTAAATCTTATAATGTATTAAATGTTGGAAATGGTTTCCGATGTTTTCTAAACACAAATGCAATCTAAAAGTGCTTTTAATAAGCTTTTCATTGATGTTTCACAAGTAGAGGAATGCTATTTAAAAATTTCAAGTCGTGGATGGTTGTGTCTTGAAGGGTAGGTGGGGGTGTGTCATTTATTATGTAATTTGAGTTCTGCTTCCGAGCCACTCAAACAACTTTAAGTGTTTGTCAACATTTTTAAGGTTTATGTAAATAAAAAAAAAATTCGCACTCGATTAAAAAGTCCTACTTTACGCGTACTGTGCGATCCAAAATTATTTAGATAAGGGGAGGCTATAAAAAATAAAATCATAGTCTTAGCTTAATTGATACAATTAACCTATTGACCATCTGTCAAAACTGAAACATCAAAATTCATTTGACGACACTAGAAAAATCTCCCAATTCTTCTAACAAGAATTTGTTAAAACTTTTTAATATGATAACGACCAATTTCAAACTAAAAGTTTTGAATCAAGCTTAATGCTGGCAACGGTTAACCGATTTTGGATATTTTGGATATTTTGGATATTCGCGGTGTACAGCATATCACTCATGCAAATAGAGTTGCATAACTTGAATGTGAATCTAAATGAAATTTTTTCTTAAATTTAATTCACATTCCAGTTATGCAACTCTCTTTACATGAGTGACATGCTGTACACCGCAAATATCCAAAATATCTAAAACCGGTTAACCGTTGCCAGCACTAATCAAGATAACACTATGATTTTATTTTTCATAGTCGTCCTTTATCTAAAAAATTTTGGATCGCACAATATAAACTATAAAATAAAAGTGTACAGGAATGTCTCTTATGAGCATCTCTGTAGCTATAGAATATAGAAAAAAACTAGTGGCTAAGACTCGATCTCTTTTTTTAGAGATAACAGTCAAGAATTGACTGTCTTCTTTAGTTTTCGAGTTATAAGTAAACATTTTCGAATTTTCGTCAACTGCGCATATCTCGTTTATTTTTACAGATCCTAAAAAGATGTCTGAATATTATTGGGACGCTTTTTCGAATACAACTCTGTGGTGTAGTTGGTTTTTCATTATTTAGTTAAATTTTAGAGTTATAACTAGAGATCGGATTTTAGGTGAAATGCCTTTGTTTAGTTCTTAAGATTTTAAAGACTTTTTTAAAGATATCTCTTCATTTCATTAGAAATAGAGTCAAATGACTCGAAAGAGTCGAAACGAAGAGATATCTTTAAAAAATCTTTAAAATCTTAAGAACTAAACAAAGGTATTTCACCTAAAATCCGACCTCTAGTCATAACTAGGGCTGGGTCGATGTATCGATATATCGATACGTATCGATATGCCAGCTGTATCGATACACAGTTTCGATACGTATCGAATATCGATACGTATCGAAATATTGGATTTATTTTTTTAAAAGCCGGCTCTGTAAAACTATAAGTTTTTACATTTTTATTATTTCTTATCATAAGTTTAAGCAATAACGTTAAACTAAATTCATTTTATTTTACCGTTTAGAAGATATTTAGTTTATTTCAATTTTCTTGAAACTTGAAAAACTGGACTTACCCGGTTTTTGCACCAAAGTCTTCTATTCTTGTTTTAAACCTCTGTTCAATATTTCGATACGTATCGATATATCGATATATCAATATATCGATATAGATATATCGATATAGAAATCGATTCGATACACAATTTCCCGTATCGCCCACCTCTAGTTATAAGATTCCAAAAATGCAAGTAGTTTAGTGTTTAGGATTATTTCAAAAATTTTACCCAGGACAGGGATAATTTTGTGTACTGGAACTACACGGGAAACTTTAAATACATTGGGAAAGATATTTTCTTTGATGGCCCGATTTACCAATTTAGTTAAAGGTATTAAGATTATACTCTTGACTTGACTTGAAGACGTTGGTGCAAAAACCCGGTAAGACCAGTTTTTCAAGTTTAGAGAAAATTGAAATAAACTAAATACCTTCTAAACGGTAAAATGAATTTAGTTTAACGTTATTGCTTAAACTTATAATAAGAAATCCGATATCCGATATTCTGATACGTATCGATATTTCCATACGTATCGATGTTTGATACGTCGATACAGCTGAAAATGTGTATCGATACAGCTGGTGTATCGCCTACCTCTAGTTATAACATAAAGTTATATTTTTTTAAATGGAAATCATAGTAGCCAATTGTAAGCGGGAACTTGGGGGTGAAGAATAATTACTATTCCCCGTAATTATCCCTTCTTACTGGGTAGCGTAATTTTAAAAGTTAAAGTAAATGGGTTGATTCACGCATGAAAGACATAAAAAACATAAAAAGTATTTAAACGCAAACTTGTGTAATTGAGGGCAAATTGCGACCGTGTCGAAATGTAAACACAATAAGGAGGTAACTAATACAACGTAACGGTTCATATTTCATAATAAGACATCAGGGGAATTTATTGCAAACGGGGCCACGCGCTTATACGCGCGTATACGAATGACGCAAACGGACACAAAACAGGTGACGAGAAATGCAACGCGCGACTAGGCACTAGACTAGACACGTTTTTTGCCTAGTCGCGCGTTGCATTTTTCCTCACCTGCTTTGTGTCCGTTTGCGTCATTCGTATACGCGCGTATAAGCGCGTGGCTCCGCTTTTGGCCCGCACTTTAAATAAAGTGCGGGCCAAAATTGGGAAGCAGTCGTTTCCACCAGACCGACTCAGTGGGCACTAGTGCCAACCCACGAGGGGACGCCCAACATCGCCGTCTAGCAACATTGCCGCCGCCAACGCCAACAACGCCTACGCCGCCGCCCGCATTGTCGTCGTCGCCACCCCAGCGTCAGCATTGCTGCAGCCCCATCATCTGCCACTGCCGCCGACAACATTGCCGTCCGTCCTAAAGAGAACGAGGACCATCTCCCTCGCCAGCTGTCCAAGAGAAGACATCCCTGGCCACGCTGTTCCAACCCGATCACCCATAGGCTGAGCAAAGGACGTGTCGTACTCCAGCCAAGAACATTGTCACTGAGACCGACCTTGACCCACCACGCCAGTCGCGGACCGGCCTCGAACTTCGCCAGTCTTCCCCGGCTAAGGAAACGTCGCCCGCTGTTCCGTCTTAGACGAATCAACAATCCCAGTCGCCGCGAACGACCCAGGACGGCACCCCCAATTTTTAACGGACAAAACCATCCTCAACTAAATTAATTATTTAAATAAAGAGGTATTAATAATTTTTTAAATCATTGTTTTTAAAGCTCTACCCTCTGATAAACCTACACACCCCAATCAACCCCGCAAGGCTAAGGACACACCGTCGCGACATAGTGGAGGCTTAGCGCGACATGGTGAAGGCCCTTAGCGTGACAATACAGAAGACAAAAAAAAAATAAAAACCTGTCGGGTTTCTCAACTGTTTTTTATGTTTTTAGAATCTTGAATACGAATCTGCAAACAGTTTTTTCGGGTTACATCAGGTTTTCACTGTAGACATTAGTAACAAAATCAAAGAAGGCAAAGACTGAAGACAGAAAAATGAAAGTCCCTTCGGATTTCTCAACTATTCTCAGTGCTTTTGGGGTTGCTGAATACAAATATGCAAACAGTTTCTTCGAGTTACCTCAAATTTTCACTGTACACAATAGCAAAGCAGTCGATGAAGCAGTATACTGTACACAAAAAAAATGAAAGTCCCATCGGATTTTTTAACTGTGTAACAGAGTAGTCCGTTACGAAAGAGTTTATTGTATATATTGTATATATTGTATATAATGTAAATAATTTAATAGGAATTTTCCGCGTTTATTTTCGGTTTTAGGTAGGGTAATGTGAAATATATGTTGAGTTTAGGAAGCGGATTTTGTTGTGGGGTTTCCTTCTCCTTGCGCTCGACCATATAAGTAGTGGAGGAGTCCGCTTGGAACGGCAGTCAGCTCGGTCTCGGGTAACGCGACAGATCTACGGGTGCTTCAAGCAGAGTAAGTAATATCAGTGCAAATAAATTTCCGCCGCAACGGTCTCCGTCCCCGAGCAAGCGTCTTGTTCACTCCGCCATCCCGCATAAGCGTCTTATGCCACCTACCTGAGGACAAGCGTCTTGTTCACTCCGCTACCCCGCATAAGCGTCTTATGCTACCCACCTGAGAACAAGCGTCTTGTTCACTCCGCCACCCCGCATAAGCGTCTTATGCTACCCACCTGAGAACAAGCGTCTTGTTCAGTCCACCCCCGCGCAAGCGTCTTGTGCTACCTACTTGAGGACAAGCGTCTTGTTCACTCCGCCACCCCGTATAAGCGTCTTATGCTACCCACCTGAGAACAAGCGTCTTGTTCAGTCCGCTCCCGCGCAAGCGTCTTGTGCTACCTACCTGAGGACAAGCGTCTTGTTCACTCCGCCACCCCGTATAAGCGTCTTATGCTACCCACCTGAGAACAAGCGTCTTGTTCAGTTCGCCCCCGCGCAAGCGTCTTGTGCTACCTACCTGAGGTCAAGCGTCTTGTTCACTCCGCCACCCCGTATAAGCGTCTTATGCTACCCACCTGAGAACAAGCGTCTTGTTCAGTCCGCCCCCGCGCAAGCGTCTTGTTCACTCCGCCACCCCGCATAAGCGTCTTATGCTAGCCACCTAAGAACAAGTGTCTTGTTCAGTCCACCCCCGCGTAAGCGTCTTGTGCTACCTATCTGAGGACAAGCGTCTTGTTCACTCCGCACCCGTACTAGCGTTTTCTTCAACCATTCGTGTTACTTGCCTGAGACCGAGGGCCGTCACGAATTCTTATACCGATTGTTTATTTCATGAATAGTTATGATGTACCGTTTACAAGACTGTCTTTATAATCTTGCCTAGTATAAATGATATCGTACAAGTTAAAGTTGTTATTGAACATTTGTAAATAAAGTTTCTGTTGTGGAATCCTGTTTTCTTTACGAACCTGGACACCGGCGAGCTTACACCTGGACACCGTACTATACGTCGCTGAGCCTGTCAAAGGACATCACCGGAGAGGTTCAGCCCTGTTACAACTGTTTTAAATGTTTTTGGGATCGCTGAATACGAATCTGCAAACAGATTTTTCGAATCACCTCAGGTTTTCACTGTAGACAACAATAAAGAAATCGAAGCAGCAGTATACGGAAGATAAGGATAAATGAAAGCCCTATCGAATTTCTCAATTGTTTTTAATGTTTTTACGGTCGCTGAATACGGATCTACAAGCAGTTTTTTGGATCACCTCAGGTTCTCACTGTAGACATCAGTAAAGAAATCAAAAATGCCGTATACTTAATACAAAAAAAGTGAAAGTCCCATTGGATTTCTCAACTGTTTATAATGATTTTGGAGTCGCTGAATACGAATCTGCAAACAATTTAGGATCAGCTTAGATTTTCGCTCTAGACATCAACAAAAAAGTCGAAGAAGCAGTATACTAAAGACAAAAAAATGAAAGTCCCATCGAATTTCTCAACTGTTTCTAATACTTTTGGGGTCGCTGAATACGAATTTGTAAACAGATTTTTAGGATCAGCTTAGGTTTTCAATAGACGATAGTGAAGAAGTCGATAAAGCAGAATACTGAAGACAAAAAAAAGAAAAACTTGTCGAGTTTCTCAATAGTTGTTAATGTTTTTGGAAACATTAAATATGAATCTGCAAACAGTTTTTTAGGATTTCCCAGAATTTCTCTCCAGGCAATCCCAAAAAAGCAAATGAGAGAGTAGGGGTGAAAAGATTTAAATCAACTGATTAAAATCATGATTTTAATCAAGTGATTTTTATTTAAAAGAAAATCATGATAAAATTTAAAAACATATTTACTTAAAAAAAGTAAAATTAAAAACAGTTGAGAAATCCCATGGGACTTTCATTTTTGTTTTGTTTTCAGTGTATGGCTTTTTTGACTTTTTTACTGATGTCTACAGTGAGAACCTGAGGTGACCCGAAAAAACTGTTTGCAGATTCGTATTCAGCGACCCCAAAAACATTAAAAACAGTTGAGAAACCTGACGGGTTTTTTTGACTGTTGGACAGTGATATCAACTAGCTCTTGTTCAAATATTTTGACAATTGTAGTTGCGTAAAGAGAGAGAAAGATAGAATGAGCATCCTCTAAGAATGACAAAGATACCAAAATACCGATACCACATGGTTTGGGTCAAATTCGAAATCTTTTATATAACTTCATTTAATATTTAAGTTTAAAATACATTTTTTCTATAGCGAACGTTAAAGTGTGCTTTGTCCAACTCAAAACAGTCGATAAAACGGAATTTTAACAGCAAGGGTAGATAAAGTAACAATTAACGTATTAACCATAGCAACAACCTACACTCGTTACTGGGATCATGATCCTACAACGCGATTTTGAGACGTGATTGCTCTCTTTATTTTTCTATCTTTAACGTTCGCTATAAAAAAAAAATAGAATGTTACACACGACGGTAAAATTTAAATATTATTTAATTATTCACAATAATTTTACCATCTTGTATAACAAATAACTATTTTTTTTAGTTAAATATGCATTTCAAGGAATAAATTGGATCGCCGGGTGGCTTAGCGGTAGCCTAGCCGACTTTGCAAGTCGTGTTACTCGGTGGCGTAGGTTCCAATCCTACCATTAGCCATGGATGTTTGTGGTGTTTAAAGACTTTGACCCAGCTATAGAATCTTCGTGACTGTCTGGAATGGCTTATATGGCCGAAAGACATTAATTGCAGCATTGCTGCGCAAAGCAAACAAGGAATAAATTACATGTAATATGTATACAGAACCAACTGTAAATATGTATACAGACCGTCTAGAAAGTATCCGGAATTTTGAAATTTCTATCAATGTATTGCTTATTATAAATATTATATTATATTTACGATATTTTTAGGAGCGCAGTATTTTGTGAAAATCATACTTTTTAAAGAATGTAACAAAGAAAAGTGACCACAGATGTTGAATGTTAACACTTTTAAAGAAACAGAAAAATTTGAGTAATTGTGTCAAATTTGAGAAAAATCAAAACTGATAGAACATATTTTCAACAAAGGGGTGCATAATTAAAGAAAAAGGATTTGTAAAACTGTTTCTACCAAAAAATGTAAGAAAAAAAAATAAAATAACAGCATAAATTTTACACGTATGAAACACCAAATCTACTCAGAATGCAGCTGATTTGATTTCAGGTTCCCTGAACGTTTAATATAACTTTCAGGATTAAACTGAAATTACATAAACAAATAAATAGAATTATTTTCCTCTATTGCAATTGTTTCGTTCATAAATTCAGAAACTGGAAGTTGCAATGTTATTTTCTTTTTTCCGGATACTTTCTAGACGCACTACTTATCTTAAAAAAGTTTTGTGCAAATCAGTTTCGACTACAGCGGATTCCCCGAGCAGGCTCTGTACAGCTGTTTCAGGCCTAGTTGGGCCTTCGTCAGCAGAACCGTAGCTCGAGCACTGTAAACCAAACCGACTTGTCCAGCTTATTCGCCAAAACTTTTTTAAAATTCTCATTATGCTTTGACAGCAAGCATGGCCGCCTTGCATGGGATGACTTATTATGTGGCGAATAGCTTCAATTTGTCAATCCTACTGCAATGCCAGGTCAAAAAGCGATCAAAAGATGTCGCTACTTGAAATGTTCATTACTTTCACATCGCATTGGCGAATAACCTGGACCAAGTCGGTTTGGTTTGCAGTGGGGTTCTCGAGCTACGATTCTGCTGACGAAGGCCCAACTAGGCCTGAAACAGCTGTACAGAGCCTGCTCGGGGAATCCGCTGTAGTCGAAACCGATTTACACAAAACTTTTTTAAAATTCTCATTATGCTTTGACAGCAAGCATGGCCGCCTTGCATGGGATGATTTATTATGTGGCGAACTAGCTTCAATTTGTCAATCCTACTGCAATGTCAGGTCAAAAAGCGATCAAAAGATGTCGCTACTTGAAATGTGCACTACTTATCAATTAAAACCATCTTAAAAATAAGAAATTTATTATAGAAATGAAAAGTACAGAATTAATGAATATTGAAATGTAAGTAAATAATAAACACAACTTTTGATAAATCACAACAAGTAACTTAAACAGAGAAAATAATACCCCACTAATAGTAAGAAATAAACTCAATAAAGTATATTATATTTTTGAAAACAGAAAAAATCTCCATTTAATGATGACATTGGCCTACTACGATTTCCATTTAAAAAACATTACTTTTTAACTTTAAAATTTAACTAAATATTGTAACAAGGAAATTAGAACGCCACCAACGCAAGAAATCACAGCTGCATGAAACAGCCTGCCAAAGCTTCCAGGAAGGACAATTAACAAACAATTGCATAAGATGGTTTTACCATGCACGGAATCACCACTGAGTCATTGGAAAAGCATGATTCATCCTTTGGTATGACTTGCCGATGTCAAGGCAGAATTACATAATCTTCTCCTCCTCTCTTCTCTCTTGTCGATTAATGAAAAGACGAAAATCACAATTTTTGCTTATAATTCGAAAATAAATGAAGGTGACCAACTTTTGTTTACAGTATTACATTTAAAAAAATCTAATTTTATGTAGGATATGAAGAATCTTAGGCGAGATAATAAAACAACATTTTCTTGCAGATACATTTATGAAAGTACAAACGATTCTTTTTTATGATAATATATACAACATATAATACAAAAATATAACTAATCCTAAACTATGTACAACAAAAATTAGCAACAAAATTAATTTTGTAAGAGATGAAACTGAGTGAATATTCTTGTCCCAAATACCGTTCATACAAAATAAATACAACGTGATTGAGATCAGTCTTCATACTTTGTTTTGTGCGTGCGACTACTTGGTGATGTAATGCGCCCGCTACATTACGTTACTGGCTCTATTACATTACGCTATATGTATACTATATAGTTAGTTAGTGACTAGCTTTGCTTTATTTGTATGGATGGATGTATATACAGAAATTCAACAGCATAACGGCAATTCATGTCACACAAAAAAATTACAATACTAAATAAACGAAGAGTAATGTGCACGTCATGCTGCTTTTACGTTGAAACAAACCTATGTGCTGAAACTAGCAATAAGTCGTTATAGAATTAAAATTACAAAAACTTAACTTACATAATGAATTAATAGAGGATGTTTCAACTTTACATACTTTGAACATAATTTACGCAATAGTCACTTCATAATGTTATTATTCAATATAAACGCACATTCAGAGAGGAAGGTACAATTCAAAATTAAATGAATTGACTTACCTACAATACTTTACAAAAATTAGCCGCGGCTAGTAAATAGGGCGACCTCTTTAATTTTAGAAGGTATTCCGCTTAAAATCTAAATATTTCTAAACACGCGTAGACATATTCGCATACACACTAAAGGTACACATTTGCAGATTCACGTAACTTATTGAAATAAATAGTATCTTTCTAGTTTCTGCAGCGAGAAAAAATGCGTATGAAAAACAGATCTACATCGAGTGAGAAATGACAAAAAAAATTAAGCACGCCTTATAACGTAAAGGCGCATACTGACCAAAGCTTTGAACAAGTTCAGAGCTGTTCGCAGCTAGTTGGACGCTTCTCGTATTGGCCGGTTCTGAGCTTTCAGCCAACCGAACCCGATGCGGGAAATAGCGGTAAGATGAAAGGGTTCGGAGTTGCAAGCCAGCTCGGAACTTATTTCCAATGAGGACGTGTCACTCATTCTGGCAACAACTGAATAATAGCGAACCAGTTCGGGATTTTCGTTCTGAAATAATTTTGAATTCCAGCAAATTTTGGTGTGTAGGTACAGGTCGAAAAGTTTTTAACCTGCTTTGAACTCGTTAGTTCTGAACTAGCTCCGAGCTAGTTTGAAACATTGTTTTTGGTGAATACGTACCATAACATTTCTACACTGTCGAGTAAGTCCAACCAACGAACCAATCATTGTGTTTTTTAGAAAGTTTGATTAGACAATTCCATAAGCTCGTCTATGAGCAAGTTCACTCACAAACATGTCTACGCGAAATTATCCTCACTTGATGCGACTCGAATAATTAAGTGAAATTAATAAATACTCTTGCCGAGACGACAAATTTCACACAACTCACAACACTCACGTACAATAATCAAAATAAGACACAGTCTCAAAAACGTCCGTGTGAACGACATACCGTTACACCATCGTTACATTTCTTCTTTTCTTCTCGCCGCTGTTGACCGAGTTCATGGAACCTTGAAGGCTGGAATTGAACGGAATCATGGCCTCGTTCCTTTGCATCGTCTGGTAAATGGCGTGGTTCGGGTTCGGCACCATTTGCGGTTGATGTACTCCATAAATTCCGTAGTTCACCGGATATCCGTTAGAATTAAAGGCAGGCAGAGGTGGAACTGGTGGTGGGATGTGGCCTGCTCCGTAGTGTTCCGGAATTTGGTGACTATTCAGGCTTATGTGATCCATGTTCTGGCCATTCAACGACATGTGATCTATTTGGGAACCGTTGATTAGCATCTCTTGTTGTTGGTCGTCCTGGATCACGTTTTCCATTGGGCTCTGACGTCTTTCGTGTTCGTGAAGAAGTTGCGAGGCACTCCAAGAATTGTATGGACTTAAGGCCGGTGGATTACGTTGAAGAGTGCCGTTGGAGATCACGCTCAATCCGCCGTAGTTATTACTGGGAGTATTCATCTGCTCACGTTGATGATGTGCCTATAATGATTAATGCCCCATTACAATATGATATGATTTATTTTATTGGACAAGAGCCTTTAGAATTCAAATAACAGAGGCTCAATAATTGATGATGAGGTAAATAATGCTTAGCAACTTTGGGTATATGAATCTTTTTTTGTAGCTTAGTGGAAAAAAAAAGGTTTCGAACGTCATTGAAAGTTTTGGCTTTTCTTAAGAATCGAGGTGAAGATTTCTTTACAGAAACGAAAATTTTTATTTTGTAAAGTAGGGTCAACATTTGGATACATACCATTTGCTGTTGTTTTAACTCTTCTATATATTGCTGTTCCTGTTGTTGGACTAAGGAATAACGTTTCTTGGGTTCATCTTCATACCCGTAGTTATTAATGGGTACACCAACCGTATGATGGTCCGTCTCGTTCACCTGATTGGCATAACCCTGTTGCTGTGCAGGTTGTGGATTATTACCAGAAGTATGCGGGACGATCGTTATATTCGAATTAATCTTGTCGTTCTTCATTTTACCAACCGTTTGTTTGTGGTCGTTACGATTGCGTCGTTTCACGCAGAAGCAGAAGTAAAGCACCAACACCGCAATTAGCAAAAGGCATCCGATGACGATAGGCAAAATGATTTCCAAACCCACGTTCGTGTCGCCGGTCAGGCCAGGTCGAACCGGATCTACTCCAACGTTGTTGGTGTCATACGGCCACGCCGACTGGTCGTTTATGGAGTAGGTTGGAGGGACCGTTGGTGGTGGTGGAGGTGATGGTACTAAGACCCTCACCCAGTTTGAAATGGTTGACATCATCGATGTGTGCGGAATGGCACGTATGGCAAAATATAAAGGTTTATCTAAGAGATCCTTGTCTTGCGACATGTCGAGAGCGAAAGTCGTTTCGGAACCCGACGCTAAAGGAAATGGTTGACCTAATGTCCACGTCTTTGCCGACGTTTCGAAATGGTCGGCAATGTCCCTTATTGAAGTAGCATATTTGATTTCGTAGCGAGCCACATTCTGGCCCCCCATATCCGGAGCTGTCCAGGATAATCTCGCTTTCATGTCTTCCGGTATAATTTCGACTCTTAAGTCTAAGATTCGGCCGACCAAAACCTGACTGGCTGATATTATATCATTCGCTGTAATTTCTATTCTCACCGGCGTTAATACTCTTTGGAAAGGTGATAGAATTTCTTTCTTTGGACTTGGAATGACACTACCACAGCAAGGGACGTTTCCTAAGGAGATATTAATAAAATTATTTCAAGCTGTTGCGACTGAAACTGTTTTTAGTATTTACCTGAAGAACTGGAAGAACCATGCCAAGTATATGCTGTATTTCCGTTGTCGGTGACGGTCACTTCGAAAGTGTAAATGCCATTTCCACCACGTGAGGCGCTGTAGTATCTCGTGTAAATTCCGTCGCCCTTTGTAATGTCAGGGTCTCCGCTTCCGGTATCGAACAATTCGAACGTCTCCCTGTACGAAATTGAACCGTTGGCTTCTGTTTTGCTGCTCTGCACCTCGACTTTAGCGCCTTGGATGGGGTATTCCCCGCGTTTTACCTGGGCGAATAGGACCAAAGGACCACTCGATTTGGGCTTGCGAATCCAAAATAAGGCGCGGATGATCGGCGCCGTTTTAGATCTCGCTGTGGCCAATACCTGGACGAAATGTGGTTGGGGATTCCCGGGGAATGGTTCAACAGTGTAGGTCCAAGTTCCCGGCTGAAAAAGTAAAAATTAAATATCTTGTTAATATCTCCTCAGTTCATGGCTCATCTAGCTAATATGTCTTTAACCAAAAGTTAATCGCTTTCGAATAAATTGCAATTGAAAATTTTGGAACGCCACTTCTTGCGATTACGTTAATGAAAACCCATGCATTCTATAGCTAATAAAGTTTTATTGTTTTATATCTCAGAATGCAACGACCTCCACACCGAAGCGGAAACTTTTACGATCTGTTGTAATTTTGTAAAATTAAGTGTGAATGACGAATTAGGTTCACCCGATAGTCATTGTTGTTAACATAAGAACAATGAAAAACAGATAATTAATATAATCAAGGATCTTGCATATACTCCTTCTTTCTGTGAAGTCATGGAAGAACATTTAAAAGACTTCACGAATAACTTTTAAAGTGTGTATTTACATGTTTTAAGTATTAAGTAGAAAGGCGAATATAATTCAATACTTACTTCCGAAATGTTCGTCTGCATGGTAATAATTTTGAAGTTCAAATAAAAATCGCTCCTCGTCGCATAAACCTGACTCGGACTCACGAGCTGGATGTCTTTGATCAGAGGCGTCACGCTGTTATGAGTGTACAGCATAAATCTAGCCGGTTCCCCCATTGTGTCTTCCAGCACGAAGCTGCCCCTGACCAATGGTCGACCGTCGTTAATTTCTCTGCGGTGAATCTGAAGACAAAACATTGGTAACCAAGACGTTCTAATTTAATGTACAAGAAAATAACGGACCTCCAAAGGTACATCGTTGATGTTGCCCGCATAGAAAGTCTCCACGATGTTATACAGGGCGTTACAAAGCTGGAAATACGTCGATAATAAACTCGATTCGACGTTCGCCTTTTTCTCGATAACTGTGTACATCGCTCCGTTTGTCTCTTGGGCCAAGATATCCAGAGGGTGTTCTCTGATGGTGTTCGGGTAATTGATGGTGGCGATCCTTACTTTCTGCTTTAAACAATCGATCGTGATGTTTCGAATTTGTGTGCTATTCGTCATGCCAGGTGCAATAACCACTATCACGCTGGATGCAGGACCCGCTTCTTTGGTTCTCTGGCTGAACATAGCGAGGGCAGTTTTGATGACGCAATGAAGACAAGGTGATTGGGTGGCATCGCTGGGTGTGTAAGGTATGCGTGAAGACATTCTGTCACGGTTATTACTGTCTCCGATTTTCTGTATGCCTAAAGTTTCTCTGCTTTCGCTGGTCAGTATCAAGCCAACTTCTGTATTATCGGGTAGATCCAATAGAAACCATTTGCGCACGGCGTTTCTTAGGAAGCTCCAGGATTCTCGCTCGGACATGTCCTTGGTATTATCAATGACCAAAACATATCTGGTAAGTTTCTGTCTCTTGTAGACTATTTTGCACGTCGTGTTGGTTATTTCTCCGTCATATGAAATGTCTGAGCTTGCAAAATCTGAGTGGCTGAGAATAACGTCAAAGGTGTTGCGTCTTTGGCAGATTGAGTTGTGCTTCGTGGGAGCATAACGGTCGTGGTTGCCGTCGTCGCAGAACATGGAAACCGAAGGCACTTCTGCGGCAAACATGATCGAAGTTCGTGCCCTTGGGTCTACCATTTGTGTGATGTTGTACACATTAGAGGAACTGTTGCATATTCTGCGAACAAATACGTGAGACGCTTTGGTTTTTCATTCTTTATGGGTGCTTACCCATTGTCTTGAATTGGGAAGTCTGAACAACCGGTAACTTTGACGCTGCTTTTGTCGTCGTAGAAACACATCGGGTAGATGGGATCGTTGGTGTAGCCTTGCTCTTCGAAGACACCGTATCGGTACATGGCGAACTCCTTAACCAATGAATGTCCTAAAAAATAAGATCGCGAGTTAAAAATGTGTTGAAACAGGCAAAACAGAAATATAAATACATAAAATATAATAAATGAATTAATTATTATCTAATCTTTTACTTATTTACAGTTGGTTCTTGTCCGATGAAATTTGTATCACAAAATCTTTTAAGCGGACACTAAATCGCGCACTATAACACTTTACGTTTCACCGTCGTTCTGACGAAGCTGTCGAATGACGGTGAAACGTAAAGTGTTATAGTGCGCGATTTAGTGTCCGCTTAAAAGATTTTGTGATACTTTTACTTATTGTTGTTATAGTTTTTTTTTTTGTAAAAAGTAAACGTAGATTTTTCCGCAGTTATTATTGACATTTGGCCCCATACATACATATATATTATAACTTCGCTTGTTTTCTTGTGTGTTAATAGTGACCACAGTAAATTAAACTTGTTCGATTACACTCTATATAGAAAGGGTAAAATTCTTATTTTATGTCCTAACATACCGCGTGCGATTGAGAACGCACTAGAAAAATAAAGAGAGAAATATGACTGGTCACTTCCACTTTTTCTAGTGTCGGAAGAACTTGAAGCGTGCCGTGCAGTGTAATTAGCAATTAATGAATTAGTACTCCGTGAAACTAATAGAGACTAGAGACGCAGTTCGTAACGGAACTTTATATGAAATAATTCCTCTCTGATACTCATTAGTGTATTCTTGTAGCAACCAACAGTGGCTGCAAAAATAAAATAATTAGGTAAACTTAAAAAAACATGTAAATAAATAAATATTCTCAGAACGACGTAAGAACAAATAAAATACCTAATTATGCTTAGAAAAATGCGAAAACAAAAATTCTAAAAGTTCAAAATTATTAACAATGCGAAAAACAAAATAAAACTGCAACCAACTCTATTAAATAACGACTGGGGATTATTTTATTGAGTTGAACGTATTGGTACTTTCATAAACCCCTAGAGAAAGAAATCGTGGGGTGCTAAGTCAGGTGATATTGGGGGCCATTTTATGGTATCGGTCCAAATAATTAATTTATTACATATTTATATCAAAAATAATTGTGTCTTATTAAGACTGCGCTTAGTTCATAGGCGACGTTGTCGATTTCGTTTAGTCCGTAGTTATTTTACGTTGTCTGACTAATCAGCTGAGTGGTCATGGTAGTCGTGATTTGAAATGCGACCATTAGGCAACCACGGTGGGTACGAGTTCCGTTTAGAAAACAGTCCGCCCGAGCTCGTTAAACTTTGACGGTTCGTCTATCAACTAAACGCAGTCTAAGACAGAGCAGGGCAGTGTCTTTTCTGTTGATTGCTATTTATTATTTCATAACCATTTCAATAGCTCTTAAAAAAAAACTATAACCAGAAAAAACTGATATAACCTGTATATTAACATTTTACTATATGCCGACAGTTTTGTCAAAGAATTTCAACATAAAATAAATTATGGGGATTCTGTACCGATTTCCATTTAGACAGGGGTGTACGTCCAAATGTGTAGGTATGGTTGCCTAACTGGTTGGAGAGGCGTGTGGCACGGCTACGGCTTCCAGAAACTGTTATCAATCCGTTTAATAGTTACTCTTATCAATTTGTACATTACTGCCTTTGTAACATTGTTTTAACGGATTGAATTCTAAAATTAAAACAATTTAAATTACGTTTAATTTCATTTGAAATACAGTCGCACCTCCATAAGTCGAACCTCCACAACTCGAAACTCTCTGTAAGTCGAAATTTACTGATGTCCCTGCATATTGTGTATAATTGAAATCTCTTTCTTTAACTCGAAATTTTTATAACTCGAAGTAATTTTCCGGTCCCTTGGGATTCGAGTTATGGAGGTTCCACTGTAATTGATATCTAATAGAGATGGGTAGTTCACGAACGTACTAAAAGAATTAATTCAGGACCCGGACAATTCAGAACTAGTTCGTTTTTCTCCGATGAACTAGTTCATTTCATTCAAGTTATGCTGTACTACATTTGTATTCAGTATTTGACAGTTTGAAAATATCTATTTACCCCTTAAGCAGGCGCATATTTTGTTATAACAGACTGTTTCGTGGGGTGCCTGATACACCCTTGAAACTATAATGCCCATTTATGTTGTTTTTCTTTTTCCTTGTTTTTCCTTTTAGGTAGAGATAGGCTTGGTAAGTATAGAAATTTATAGGTCGTTTCTGGACGTAAGGTGTGTAAGCCTATAACTCAATTATTAAAATATGGAATTTTGATGTTCTCTGGAAGATATGATTACTTTTAGGTCTCTAGGATTACACGTAAGTCTTTGCCTTATAGAGCCTTATAAAAAATTGTATCATACTGAGAACTTCAGATTTCCACTTTTTAATAAATTGAGTTACGCAGGCTTACAGATCATACAGTCCTTACAGACATGGACAGAATCGACCCATTATTTAGTTATTGTAAAATTGTGCCAAAAAATGCAAAGAAAAACATAAACGTGGATCTATGGAAAAATTCATTATAAAAAAGTATTATGTACCATTGCGAGATAAATATTTGGTATGGCAGATTTTCCACACGAACATTGGTAGAATTAATGAGCCTAAGACTTGCTGATGTGTTGAAACAGAATGGTGGTTCCATTAAATAATAATTTTTTTCAAGAGCATTTCACTATGCTAAAATTTTGAAAATTCAGACCACTTTACAAAGCAACCGTACCAATTATTTATCTCGCAATGGTACTTTGAAAAAAGTCATGTAGTTCACAAACGAATGAAAAAGGAACCATTTCGGAACTAAATAATTACTCTATGTGAGCATTAATATTACATCAGAACTAATACCTCCAAAATATTGTAAATGGTTTGTAACAAAGAAATTTCTAAACAGTCGTACGGGTTGTTTGAGACATCCCAAGTACTTTGGGCGTGCATCAATTTTAAGGCGCGTTAGCATTGAAATAATGCCTAGGGCATTATAAATTTTAAAGGCACTCTATTATAGAAAATAACTAAAGCTGGTTCTTGTACTATGAAAATTGTATCACAAAATCTTTTAAACGTACTCTAAATAGCGCACAAACACTATTTAGAGTCGTTTAAAAGATTTTGTGATATAGAAAATAACAATATAAATTGTAAGTAATCCTTATTAACGCAACCATTCTTGAAAACGAAAATAATCTATCACGCACAGTTTTCTTTGTTTTTTGGGGTAGAAGGGCTTCCGCTGCCTTTGCAGCCTTCAGCAATAGTTTTTCCATTTTAACTAACTAAATGACAGCACTTAAATGAAAAGTCACATTGACAAACAATATTTTGCTTAGATATAACATTTCAAAAAAAAATCTATGATTTCTAGCGATTTGATGGCTTTAATAAAATTATTATAAATGTAACGATATACAAAACTAGTCGGATATTAAACGTTGAAGGCACCACGGGCGTTAAAATTATACACCCTCGGTCGGCGTACACCCCTAGGGCCGGAGGCCCTCGCGTTGTACACTGCCGATCTCGGGCGTTGTATACCTTATAGCGCTCTTGTACCTTAATAACTATTATGATCGTTTGAGATATGTTCTCAAACTTCCAGAAAAGTGACTATTATTTTTATCTATTTCGAGAAAAGAACTTCAGTACTAAACTAACAATTGGTCAACTTTCTGCAGGAAGGAACCAACCCACGTTATGGTCAAACTGAGAAAACAGTGATCTAAGTTTTGAACAATTCTAAAATTCCTAAACAATTTGAGGCCTATTGTATACTTGTGTGGTTTTAGACACTGACGTTAAGTGTCCCTACTGAGTATTATCTTATACTCTGCCATTGATATGACTTTATGCAGAAAGGAGCCAAACCATATGGTTCTGTTCTACAGATCTATTTATTTACCACTATTGAATGTAGGTTGGTTCAGCGGCCAATAGATGTTATTACCATTATTTTGGGGCTTCGATCTATTTTGCAGTAGAATTTTAAATGCTTAACACATTCATAGCCCGAAGAACTCAGATTTTGTCAATTTGCGAGTTGGTTCCTTTCTGCAGAAAGGCGTCCAATTGTAGTAAGGAATGTAAGGATCCGTAGGTTTTGTGCGAAAAAATTCTCACTGTATACTTTTTTGAAAATGAAAATACCCGTAATGCCACTACAAAATTTAAAGAAAATTAACATAAATGGAATTATATTTACATTTCCACCGGGTGTCCCAATAAGGGTGGCGACAAGCGATATATAGAAAACTGTAGTACCTGTAGCTTCGGGAAAAATTTCTTTTTATATAAAGTGACAGAGAAATTCAAAGAAAGTATTTTCAAGTACCAGATTTGACTACAAGGGGGGGCAATCAATAGGCTCACTAATAAAATTTAATTATATTAACTAAAATCTTATAAGTATAAAAAGCCGTTTTGATAGTGCCATTGGAAAGTTGAGTTAATTCTGAACAACATTGATTTGAATCTTACTATCGCATCGCCATTAATAAGAGTGGAGGAAAGAGATGAATTATTTAGTTTCAAAAATTCTATAACTTCTATGCCTTTTATCAAAAATCAACGAACTTAGGCTCGTTCGAAAGGGAATTTTAAGCTAACCTAAAGTTTGTAATCAGTGACTCCGGCTGCTTTGTTATAAATTCGTTAGAGGGCGCCGTTTGCGATAGTAATAATTTCCCAAAAAAAAAAATTAAAAGAAAAGGTATATTTATTTTATGGTGGTTACAAAGCTTCCGAAAAAGATAACACCTTGGTGAAAATCCGAAATTGATATCTTTTTTCGTCCTCGAGTTCTGCAGATATTACAGTTTTCTACATAACGCAGGTGGTCACTTTTATTGGAGCATCTGGTATAAACCTTATGAAGTTTGACTTGTTTTACGCAAAAATTTAATATTTTGAAAAATTGATTTAAATATGTACAAATTCACTGTTGTATACAGGGTGAGTTTTTAAGCGCCAAAGCTCATTTACAGAACGAGAGAATTTTTTTCTTTGTTTTTGCTTTTCATTTAATACAGACCTAATGTAGGGTCCTTATTTTCGAGGGCTTGGTACCCCAAGTACATTTGGTCACCGGGTAATCCGCACCCGGCGGACTGTTGCGTCCATAATCGACCACGAGTCGGGTCATTTGGCAGCACTGTCATGTCTGGCGTCTCTCCGGAACCGGATACGATGGCTTTCGACGTGCAAGAGTCCGGCCAGGATGAAGGCAGGACGATCGTCGTGGACCGCAGGAAAGCACGGCCGTGCAATGCGGAAAACAAATACTGTGAAGCACCGGCGAGTGTTTCCTGAAATTGAAAAAACAAAGCACGTTTTATTTCCTGCTTTAAGTTTATGATTTGTGATTTCATTTGCCTAATGTTCTTTATTTATTGCATTTATATTTGCAAATACATGTTTTATCTTTTTTTAATACTAGGGTCGCTTTTAGTTTAAATTAAGTTCAGGGTTTAAACGGAGTTTAGAGTAGAAGTCGGTTTTCAATTAAAGATCAAGCCAATACATTCGTTTGATGCAGGACTAAGGACCAGTTGCTCGAATATTTGAACCATGGTTCAACTCTGAACTTGGTTCTACTATCATGGCAACATTTGTAAAGGCATATGTTGCCGTAATCATAGAACCAAGTTCAAAGTTGAACACGATGTTTGAGCAACTGGCCCTAAGACGATCAAGAGATGAACTGAGCTCACTTGAACAATATTTGAAAAATCAGCCTTTAGGATAAATGGAGTGTTCTTATAAAAAAACAACACAATTTTTCCAAGTTTAAATTTCAGACATTTCTGGGTCAATTGCAACAGCGTTATTTTGGCAATTATTTTCATCTGATATAAAAACGTCACGTTTACCATTTTAATTTTTTACGTCCATTATAATTGCATGCCGTTTCTTTATTGTGACCGAGATTAATATTACCTCGCTCGAGCGTGTAAAGTTACGTCATGTTGGCATAAATATATCTGCCTATTTATTTTATGCTCGAAAGGATCGTCATTGACTCATAATCAGCCAAACAATGCAACAATACCGGATAAATTTAAAAAAACTTATCGCTCTGCGAAGTAAAGACGCAATTGCTAAAAATGTCTAAATACGATTATAAGTTCTAATTAAAAATAGAAAAATATCATTTTCGCAAAGGAAGATAGAATGAAAATAGGCGAAAAAAAAATTAAGTCTCATGTACACAAGTACTATTACAAATTTATGTTAATTATAACAATCGTGGATCATAAAGGTGCCCACGACTTTGGTTATAATTTTAAGTAAATAATTTTCACGTCGGCCTGCGTACTTTCTAAAAGTGAACGAACGGCTCTTCGCAGATACATCTTCGTGACCCACATTCCCGATGAAGCGTTATTGGAATTTATTGCGTAGTTGAACAGTTACAAAACAATTCGAAAACATTTTTTAGGCTTATAACATGACACAACAATAAACTCAAGAATGTTGTTTACTAAAAACGTCTGCGATCTTCGACTGGTCTATTTTCAATTTAATTCCCAAATTAAAAAATTTCGCTTGTCTTTGAAGATCTCTCATCCGGTATTTAATTAATCTCCCCTTGCTCGTGCATCATGTGCACCGCCTATTTGCATAACTGGTGCGAGCATTTTCATATCAAAGGACCCCTCACTCCTGCGGGAACAGATCGCAATTCATGCAAACTTAGGAGGAACAATGGCGGGCATTTAAACCGGGATTATCCGGCATAAAAATGCTATATAGAAATTCCTTTGATGTCGTTTCGTATGCGAGGGGACAATGCGTTTAATTTACGAAGCTCTTCGTATAATAGTTAACAGAAGATGAAATAGGTGAGATTGAATATGTCAAGACTACGTAATTAATATGTAAATGGGTACTGACTCATCATTCGTAAATCGTTCCAAAATTATTTTTAATTTGGACTTCAAAACCGAATTGTCCGAATAATGTCCAAAATTCTAAAATTGTGAACAATGGTTACAATAATTGTCTTATTACGTATGGTTGTATGGCATGACGGTATTGAAGAGAATCATGTTAATCATATGCATGGCAAAGTTGAATATTATGCCTCCACGCGATTATACCTATACATATTAAGTATATTACGACTAAGTATACGGTAGCTCGAAGAATATGCAGAATGCCATTGTTAAATAGCGTACATATAATTAAAGTCGAATAAGCAGTTATACTTAAAGGCGGCCATACATTACATGGCAAACTAGCCAAATGTTTGTGATGTGTGAAGTTCGCCGAATAGTGTGTATGGTAGAGCATTTGTCAAATTACTTCCAACGTTTGCATTCGTATACGTTCCGATAGAAGTCGGTAAATGAAACACGAGTCAAAGAAATATTTGCCACTTGTACATACTTAAATGCGATTGAGCAACACCGTACACATTATTTGACAAAGGTTTGGAAAACGTATTCATACTTTTTTCATAGTTTTGTTCAGTTTTGACGATTTAGTGTCTTTATATATCCAATATGTAGTGGTCCAATAATTTCAATATAGAGTTGTTGACTCTTTATGAAAAATATCCCGTAATTTGGAACCCAAAACAAGAAATTTGGAACCCATGATAGGGCCAATCCAGCACACGTTATTAAAGCACTTGTAGTAATAATTACTGTATCATCATATCTGTTCTCCGTCTTCACTCACTACTTTAATTATTATTTTTTAAATGCATGTACTATGGTGCTCACCAAAAACGATACGACTCGGCAATTTGCTGGCCTTTACGGCAATACACAGAGGCAAAGGTCTGAAACTGCTGTGTGAGATAACTAACTGGTCGACTACGGTCAGGCTCTGGTACCTGCGGCCCAGATGGGACCGTGATCCACGGGATTATTATTGGCAACAAATAAGAAATATTATGCAAAGATTATTCAAGAATACTCAATACTGTTATAATTTTATAATTGAACTTTGTAAAGCTGCGCTGTCGGTAGGTATTTTTTTTTAGAGCTTTACTCGATTAATATTTTGCAACTTCTGTATTTTGAGTTTAATAAAGTTAAAGCGTATTTGCGGCAACGAAATTCATGGACACGTTTTTTGTGGTAATAAAATTCGCGTACAAGTCCGTTTTTCTTTGAATCATGAATTCATCATTTTTAGGCATAAAAAAGAACAAAATATTAATTTTGTTAATTAATTATAAGTGAATTAAGAAAAAAGCTTTATTTTGATCTCCTCTAGCTGCCCTTTCAAGCTCCTCCGTACGTAATGAGACACCCAGTATACACATTTCAAACTGACTGAAAATAAAGATTTACACCTGTTCTGTTCAAATCTAAAAAATTACACAATATGTTATTAATATTTACAGTTGGTTCTTGTCCGATGAAATTTGTATCACAAAATCTTCTAAGCGGACACTAAATCGCGCAACTATACACTTTACGTTTCGCAGTCGTTCGACTGCTTCGTCGAAGCAGTCGAACGACTGCGAAACGTAAAGTGTATAGTTGCGCGATTTAGTGTCCGCTTAGAAGATTTTGTGTTATTAATATTGGTATAGCGTTTACCGTTTATCCTTTTTTACTGTAAATAAAAATTGCGCTGGCACAAAATTTATTTTAAAATACAACCGGATTCGCCTTAATGCGGCATTTTTAAGTTTTCAGCGTCTAGAAATTTGTAATAAATAATTATTTTAAGAAAATTATAACGTCAAATGTTTTTTATTAGATAGGCTCGCTGTAAAAAATATATCTTAATCAAAGTTATATTTACGCATCAATAAATTTACGAACACTATATTATTGCCGACCCAAGGTTTAACCGAAGCAATAAAATTATAGCGGACCAGACTCGACGTACCAATTTAAATGCCCGCGTTGGCTCCGCCCAATGTTCATAAGGGTGCACTTGCAAGGGTATCGTTTTTGTTGAGCATCATAGTACATACGTGTGTGCTTTTCCCACTACGAATGACAAACTATTCAAATGTCAGGTGATTCGACATATTATTTGTATGGACCACTCGACAAACGTCACTTGACATGGAAAAATGTACACATCACCAACGTTCGACATTCGCCTAGTTTGCCATGTAATGTGTGGCCGCCTTAAGAGTTTTTTTTATTAACTCGTCATCGGTATTTGCCTCTCGTGGTGTGTGCCCTTCGTTCCGGTAGTTTCCGTTTTTCGGGCCGTATAATTATTACATAACTCGAAAGTACCTAAAGACGTAAATTGTTAAAATTTAAAGCAAAAATAGAGTAACTGAATTAATTTAATCGAATCCTAATTTAAGTGGTTTTTTAACCTTGGAAATTAAAAAAAGTTAGTAATGGTGTGCCGTTCAAATTGAACGGCAGACAATGAGCTGCACAGAAGGCTTGTGTGTGCTTCCGTCAATTGGGTGCACAGAAGGCTTGTGTGTACTTCCGTCAATTGGGTGTACAGAAGGCTTGTGTGTGCTTCCAACAATAGGCTGCACGGAAAGCTTCGGATGTACTTCCGACAATAGGCTACACGGAAGGTGTGTGTGTGTTTCCGACAATAGGCTGCACGGAAGGCTTGTATGTTGCTTATGACAATTTGCTGCACGCGATGCTTTGGTAGTGAGTGTCCCCAGCAATGGCTGCTCAGGAAGTCAAGTCGCACTGGAGCCAACGTTGTTCCAAACAGAGACGTTTTGTGTACCAAGTTGGTAGCTCCAAAGGTACCAGGTTTAAATATTCATTATCAAAAAATCTTGAGCAACTTTTAATTAAAAAAAAAAAACTACTGATCAAAATACAGTAAAAACAAAATAACCACATAAACAATAACCACAAATACCACAATAACAAGAAAAATCAATCCAGACAGGAACTTTTTGTGTATCAAGTTTGCATTTTCTTCACTGCGAGGAGTGCATGGGAACTGGGAACTGTTCAGGACGATCGGAATACCTGATGTGTACCACTTCTCCTTTTCTACACAGCTGGCTTCGAATGTGTAGAGTACGAGTAATCTGTCGACAATGGCTGCTCAAGAGATATGTGCGTGTGGGGTGGTGAATGCTTCCGACAATGAGCTGCACAGAAGGCTTGTGCGTGCTTCCGACAGTAGGTTGCACAGAAAGCTTGTGTGTGCTTCCGACAATAGGCTACACAGAAGGCTCTGGATGTGCTTCCGACAATAGGCTGCACGGAAGGTTTATGTTTGTTTCCGACAATAGGCTGCACGGAAGGCTTGTGTATTGCTGCTGACAATTTGCTGCACGTGAAGCTTTGATGATGAGTGTTCCCGGCAATGGTTGCTCAGGACGTATTGGAGCCAGCGTTGTTTCAAACAGGAACTACCTATTTGTGTACCAAGTTGGTAGCTCCAAGAGTACCAGGTTTAAATATCCAGTACCAAAAAATCTTGAGCAACTTTTAATTTCAAAAAATTACCGATCAAAATACAATAAAAACAAAATAACCACATAAGCACTAACCACAAGTACCACAATGACAAGAAAAATTAATCCAAACAGGAACTTTTTGTGTACCAAGGCATCTTTTTCCAATGCGTGGGAACTCTTCAGGACGATCGGAACACCTGGTGAGTACCACTTCTCTTCTTTACACAGCTGGCCTCGAATGCGTAGAGTATGAGTGATCTGTTGACAATGGCTATTCAAGAGGTGTGTGCGTGTGTGTGGTGGTGAATACTTCCGACAATGAGCTGCACAGAAGGCTTGTGTGTGCTTACGACAATAGACTTCACAGAAGGCTTGTGTTTGCTTCCGACAGTAGGCTGCACAGAGGGCTTTTGATGTGCTTCCGACAATAGGCTGCACGAAAGGTTTGTGTGTGTTTCCGACAATAGGCTGCACGGAAGGTTTGTGTGTTGCTCCACACCCTGAATTCACCAGAACAGTAGAGTGCATCCCAGGCAGCTGAAGACGTGCAACGGATGCTACAAACGTCGTACTGAGTACAATTTTCCTTCGCCCTATAAACAGACACACATTAAAAACAACAGCACACTACACCACAACACTCTCCTACCATATACAATTAAGATCCAGTCTATTTTGTTGCACAGCAATAATGTCGTGCACATATCCATAGAAGACGGCGAGGTAGAATGGTTTCGCGAGTTCGAATCCGAAGCAAACTGACTCAACTTTAAGGTTTGGATGGACAAGAAGTTCCGTAGGCCATAGCACCCTCTTACAGCACGATATTGGCCTCTAAATTCAGCCATGTGAGGACCATTTGAATTAAGCCAGCTTAAGTGTAGTAATTTTTATAGGACACTCTAAAAGTGAAATATGTTATGTAGACATTAAATTTTTCAAGTAAATATTAATTAGAAATTGTAAATAGTAACAAATAGTGTAGGAACTTGTACATACCTTGTTTTAGTTAAGTTTGAGAGCTTTTGTAACAACAATTTTAACCAATTTATTGTAAATTTACGTAATGTCGGAAACACTCTGTTTGAAAACGTCAAATTAGCGGTTATGCAGGTGAGGGCGTTGTGATCGACCCAATTTAGGGCCGGGTTCGTAAAGTCTCCATGGGTAACGCTAGGAGTGAATAAAGTGAAGAGGAAAATACACAAAATCATTTATATGAGAGAGAAAGAATATTACTCAGGAGAACCCAAGAGAGTTTACGAAAGTAACGTTCTTAAGTCAGATTCCATTCCACAATACACACACACCATTTCTCATACATTTTTCGAACACGCGTCAAAATTCACACAGACACCTTCACCTCACTCCCTGGCACTTCCTTATCTGACTGAAACGAAGACCCACTAAGTTCATTCGAGGAATCCACCCCGATCATTGTTGAAATTGAGGAACAAATAAGAACATTACACTATGTGACATTTGGGATTTAGAAACGCAAACACAACACACACAGAGTACCCAACTAGTACACACAACACACACGTAACAACAAAACACAACAATCTGACAACAATATTTGGAGCCAAACATAGGGACTAGAAAGAGAAAATTTACAAAGATACCCCAACCTCCAAACACTACAATATGTTTTATTATTGTTATTAATTACTAATAAAAATAATTTAAAAAATAAAATTTGCAAGACGTGGATAGGTACCAGTTTTAACAACGGAGTACTAAGGTACCAAGGCAGTTATGAAAGTACCAAATTTGGTAGCAAAGTACCAGTTTGAAGAATATAACTGACTAGAGGTAGGACGGTCAGCGCTGTCACTTTTATAGAGCTTTTTCGTAGCGGTGATGAAGTAACTCTACTTTACTGGTTTAAGGCCCGGTTTTTCAATCGCATGTTAACTTTAACCTTCAGTTTACTCCCATAAGAACACAATTGTCGCTATGGAAATAAACCGAAAGTTACAGTTTAACTTGATATTGAAAAACCGAGCCTAAGAGTATTATCGAATCACAGATGATCAGAGCTGTAACCCATTCGTCAGGGGGGCAGTATTTTTGTGTTTACTCGGGAGGTTGTCTTAGCGACTAAGTTTCAGGATGCGATCCTATTTGCGGGCCAATCATGAACGAATGCAGTTTCGTTTTAATTCGTCAAGGGGTGGCCTAAATTTTGTTTATTTGCGACGATCGTCGTCGTTGCTTTGTTACATAAATATCAACGTGACGTTTCGCTCTGACGTTGTCAGAGTTTAGACGTCTTAGCAGGTACTTGGGACGCAAGAAATTTATGTCGAATGATTAGGTAATAGAAGCGGTGCTTTGCAGACAACCAAAGAAATTTTTAGTATTTGCAAGTTGCCTGATCGTTAAGATAAGTTTATATTGAAGCAAGGACGTTATTTTGAAAAACAAAATTTGTTTCATTAACTTTGTTTTATTATTGTTATCGCTGTATATGAAAGTCCAGGTCAAATCTATACTCCTCTCGTACGTTCGACAAAAGCAAGAATCACGCGATATTCTTGGGCGTTTATAACTAGCGCTTATGAAATAGAAATGAATATGAACTATGCAAAAATGGAAAATTTGACCGTTAGGCCTTTCTTGCTAATTCTAACTTACGAAGACTTAAACTTGATCAAATTCAAATATTTTTTTAGAAAATCTTACTGTATACAGGATGTTCAATTTGAACGGCACACCATTACTAACTTTTTTTAATTTCCAAGGTTAAAAAACCACTTAAATTAGGATTCGATTAAATTAATTCAGTTACTCTATTTTTGCTTTAAATTTTAACAATTTACGTCTTTAGGTACTTTCGAGTTATGTAATAATTATACGGCCCGAAAAACGGAAACTACCGGAACGAAGGGCACACACCACGAGAGGCAAATACCGATGACGAGTTAATAAAAAAAACTCTTAAGGCGGCCACACATTACATGGCAAACTAGGCGAATGTCGAACGTTGGTGATGTGTACATTTTTCCATGTCAAGTGACGTTTGTCGAGTGGTCCATACAAATAATATGTCGAATCACCTGACATTTGAATAGTTTGACATTCGTAGTGGGAAAAGCACACACGTATGTACTATGATGCTCAACAAAAACGATACCCTTGCAAGTGCACCCTTATGAACATTGGGCGGAGCCAACGCGGGCATTTAAATTGGTACGTCGAGTCTGGTCCGCTATAATTTTATTGCTTCGGTTAAACCTTGGGTCGGCAATAATATAGTGTTCGTAAATTTATTGATGCGTAAATATAACTTTGATTAAGATATATTTTTTACAGCGAGCCTATCTAATAAAAAACATTTGACGTTATAATTTTCTTAAAATAATTATTTATTACAAATTTCTAGACGCTGAAAACTTAAAAATGCCGCATTAAGGCGAATCCGGTTGTATTTTAAAATAAATTTTGTGCCAGCGCAATTTTTATTTACAGTAAAAAAGGATAAACGGTAAACGCTATACCAATATTAATAACACAAAATCTTCTAAGCGGACACTAAATCGCGCAGCTATACACTTTACGTTTCGCAGTCGTTCGACTGCTTCGGTCGAAAAAAAAACTCTTAAGGCGGCCAGCCTTAAGAGTTTTTTTTATTAACTCGTCATCGGTATTTGCCTCTCGTGGTGTGTGCCCTTCGTTCCGGTAGTTTCCGTTTTTCGGGCCGTATAATTATTACATAACTCGAAAGTACCTAAAGACGTAAATTGTTAAAATTTAAAGCAAAAATAGAGTAACTGAATTAATTTAATCGAATCCTAATTTAAGTGGTTTTTTAACCTTGGAAATTAAAAAAAGTTAGTAATGGTGTGCCGTTCAAATTGAACATCCTGTATACAGTAAGATTTTCTAAAAAAATATTTGAATTTGATCAAGTTTAAGTCTTCGTAAGTTAGAATTAGCAAGAAAGGCCTAACGGTCAAATTTTCCATTTTTGCATAGTTCATATTCATTTCTATTTCATAAGCGCTAGTTATAAACGCCCAAGAATATCGCGTGATTCTTGCTTTTGTCGAACGTACGAGAGGAGTATAGATTTGACCTGGACTTTCATATACAGCGATAACAATAATAAAACAAAGTTAATGAAACAAATTTTGTTTTTCAAAATAACGTCCTTGCTTCAATATAAACTTATCTTAACGATCAGGCAACTTGCAAATACTAAAAATTTCTTTGGTTGTCTGCAAAGCACCGCTTCTATTACCTAATCATTCGACATAAATTTCTTGCGTCCCAAGTACCTGCTAAGACGTCTAAACTCTGACAACGTCAGAGCGAAACGTCACGTTGATATTTATGTAACAAAGCAACGACGACGATCGTCGCAAATAAACAAAATTTAGGCCACCCCTTGACGAATTAAAACGAAACTGCATTCGTTCATGATTGGCCCGCAAATAGGATCGCATCCTGAAACTTAGTCGCTAAGACAACCTCCCGAGTAAACACAAAAATACTGCCCCCCTGACGAATGGGTTACAGCTCTGATCATCTGTGATTCGATAATACTCTTAAACCAGTAAAGTAGAGTTACTTCATCACCGCTACGAAAAAGCTCTATAAAAGTGACAGCGCTGACCGTCCTACCTCTAGTCAGTTATATTCTTCAAACTGGTACTTTGCTACCAAATTTGGTACTTTCATAACTGCCTTGGTACCTTAGTACTCCGTTGTTAAAACTGGTACCTATCCACGTCTTGCAAATTTTATTTTTTAAATTATTTTTATTAGTAATTAATAACAATAATAAAACATATTGTAGTGTTTGGAGGTTGGGGTATCTTTGTAAATTTTCTCTTTCTAGTCCCTATGTTTGGCTCCAAATATTGTTGTCAGATTGTTGTGTTTTGTTGTTACGTGTGTGTTGTGTGTACTAGTTGGGTACTCTGTGTGTGTTGTGTTTGCGTTTCTAAATCCCAAATGTCACATAGTGTAATGTTCTTATTTGTTCCTCAATTTCAACAATGATCGGGGTGGATTCCTCGAATGAACTTAGTGGGTCTTCGTTTCAGTCAGATAAGGAAGTGCCAGGGAGTGAGGTGAAGGTGTCTGTGTGAATTTTGACGCGTGTTCGAAAAATGTATGAGAAATGGTGTGTGTGTATTGTGGAATGGAATCTGACTTAGGAACGTTACTTTCGTAAACTCTCTTGGGTTCTCCTGAGTAATATTCTTTCTCTCTCATATAAATGATTTTGTGTATTTTCCTCTTCACTTTATTCACTCCTAGCGTTACCCATGGAGACTTTACGAACCCGGCCCTAAATTGGGTCGATCACAACGCCCTCACCTGCATAACCGCTAATTTGACGTTTTCAAACAGAGTGTTTCCGACATTACGTAAATTTACAATAAATTGGTTAAAATTGTTGTTACAAAAGCTCTCAAACTTAACTAAAACAAGGTATGTACAAGTTCCTACACTATTTGTTACTATTTACAATTTCTAATTAATATTTACTTGAAAAATTTAATGTCTACATAACATATTTCACTTTTAGAGTGTCCTATAAAAATTACTACACTTAAGCTGGCTTAATTCAAATGGTCCTCACATGGCTGGATTTAGAGGCCAATATCGTGCTGTAAGAGGGTGCTATGGCCTACGGAACTTCTTGTCCATCCAAACCTTAAAGTTGAGTCAGTTTGCTTCGGATTCGAACTCGCGAAACCATTCTACCTCGCCGTCTTCTATGGATATGTGCACGACATTATTGCTGTGCAACAAAATAGACTGGATCTTAATTGTATATGGTAGGAGAGTGTTGTGGTGTAGTGTGCTGTTGTTTTTAATGTGTGTCTGTTTATAGGGCGAAGGAAAATTGTACTCAGTACGACGTTTGTAGCATCCGTTGCACGTCTTCAGCTGCCTGGGATGCACTCTACTGTTCTGGTGGATTCAGGGTGTGGAGCAACACACAAACCTTCCGTGCAGCCTATTGTCGGAAACACACACAAACCTTCCGTGCAGCCTATTGTCGGAAGCACATCAAAAGCCCTCTGTGCAGCCTACTGTCGGAAGCAAACACAAGCCTTCTGTGAAGTCTATTGTCGTAAGCACACACAAGCCTTCTGTGCAGCTCATTGTCGGAAGTATTCACCACCACACACACGCACACACCTCTTGAATAGCCATTGTCAACAGATCACTCATACTCTACGCATTCGAGGCCAGCTGTGTAAAAGAAGAGAAGTGGTACTCACCAGGTGTTCCGATCGTCCTGAAGAGTTCCCACGCATTGGAAAAGATGCCTTGGTACACAAAAAGTTCCTGTTTGGATTAATTTTTCTTGTCATTGTGGTACTTGTGGTTAGTGCTTATGTGGTTATTTTGTTTTTATTGTATTTTGATCGGTAATTTTTTGAAATTAAAAGTTGCTCAAGATTTTTTGGTACTGGATATTTAAACCTGGTACTCTTGGAGCTACCAACTTGGTACACAAATAGGTAGTTCCTGTTTGAAACAACGCTGGCTCCAATACGTCCTGAGCAACCATTGCCGGGAACACTCATCATCAAAGCTTCACGTGCAGCAAATTGTCAGCAGCAATACACAAGCCTTCCGTGCAGCCTATTGTCGGAAACAAACATAAACCTTCCGTGCAGCCTATTGTCGGAAGCACATCCAGAGCCTTCTGTGTAGCCTATTGTCGGAAGCACACACAAGCTTTCTGTGCAACCTACTGTCGGAAGCACGCACAAGCCTTCTGTGCAGCTCATTGTCGGAAGCATTCACCACCCCACACGCACATATCTCTTGAGCAGCCATTGTCGACAGATTACTCGTACTCTACACATTCGAAGCCAGCTGTGTAGAAAAGGAGAAGTGGTACACATCAGGTATTCCGATCGTCCTGAACAGTTCCCAGTTCCCATGCACTCCTCGCAGTGAAGAAAATGCAAACTTGATACACAAAAAGTTCCTGTCTGGATTGATTTTTCTTGTTATTGTGGTATTTGTGGTTATTGTTTATGTGGTTATTTTGTTTTTACTGTATTTTGATCAGTAGTTTTTTTTTTTTTAATTAAAAGTTGCTCAAGATTTTTTGATAATGAATATTTAAACCTGGTACCTTTGGAGCTACCAACTTGGTACACAAAACGTCTCTGTTTGGAACAACGTTGGCTCCAGTGCGACTTGACTTCCTGAGCAGCCATTGCTGGGGACACTCACTACCAAAGCATCGCGTGCAGCAAATTGTCATAAGCAACATACAAGCCTTCCGTGCAGCCTATTGTCGGAAACACACACACACCTTCCGTGTAGCCTATTGTCGGAAGTACATCCGAAGCTTTCCGTGCAGCCTATTGTTGGAAGCACACACAAGCCTTCTGTACACCCAATTGACGGAAGTACACACAAGCCTTCTGTGCACCCAATTGACGGAAGCACACACAAGCCTTCTGTGCAGCTCATTGTCTGAAGCATTCACCATCACACATTTGAGTGGCGCCATTTCATATCACCCTGTTTGCTTTCTCGGAATTAATTGTGCACGCTAGATTTATCATCGGTAATAAATCGGTCCAGATTTCTCAACCTCAGCACATAAAAATTTAATGATAATTCGCGGTGCAAGGAAACTAAGTATACTCGCCTGCACTTAAAACGAGACGCTGTGCCAAGGCCATAGGCGCAAGTAATATTGTCCAAGGTTCATTTTCGAACGAGTTTATTGCTTTTCGTTTCGTTCTTAGTGCCGGCGATGGTACATCACCGACAAACATGTTTGATACAATCGTCAATATTTCTGGAAACAAAACGAAGTCTTTGGTATTTATCAACTGTACATTGTAATGTAGTAAATCTGGATATTGTTCATTGTTATCCATCAGAAACTTAAAAAGTCCAGGTGAAATCTGTACCCCCCTCGTAATATTAGTAAGAATGCGGTGCCTTATAATTACTTTTGCGGTTGCATCACCATCTAAGCAGTATATTTTAAGTGTAGATGAGCTTCGAGGCCGCGAACCTCACTTATTTTGCTCGTTCTCACGGCATCACTGTAATCGGCCGAGGTGAAATGAACGGTTATTCGAGAGGAGTTCGCTCTTTGGCGAAGCTAATCGCGACTTATCGGGCAAATGAGACGCTCCTGTAATCCAAAACCGTCGCGTGAATAAATTAGTTGGTATTTACGGCACGGGGATATTACAGATACAGAAATGGAGATGTAACGCCGTTGAGTAATCGTGAGGCGCGATTTATTTGGGCGACGTGAGACCATCTCGCCTTCCACCTGACGCTGACGCATAGATAAGATTTCGTTTATAAAATACCGGTATACCGGTGACCCATGCTGTAGAAATTATGATTTTTATTTTTTTCACGTACAAATTTCAGTTACATTTAGAGATTGCAATGTGACCAAAAAGTTACACTTTTGAAAACGCTGAGATGACCAAAAAGTTACATTTTTGGAAACGGGGAATCTAATGAGGCTGCACATTTTTCAAAAAGAAATATTTTCGTTTAACTACAAAAATTTAATTGTAATAACATAAAAATAGTTACTCATCGTGATCACGCAGTTTTACTTGCCTCAAAAAACACCATTACCATCTGTCATCTTCTAAACGTTGCAATAACAACAACAGACTTGTGCTCGACTAAGGCTTTCTACTTCCTCTACGTTAAAAATTTAAGCCGGTGCAAATAAAATTTCAACCGTTGAAGACGAGAGTGTGGCAAACATTTGCATGGTTAACTGTATTCGACAACATCCTATGCGTTCAATTAACCACGTTCGAAGAGACCCGAGTAAGTTGATACTGGGATTCCTGAAAGTGTGCCTTGCTAACATCATGTGGAAGAAGCACATGTCTGTCTTGCAATTATTACGTCCACGCTTTCTTGCTTTTACCGTTCGTTCACGATTGGACGAATAAATATAATGAAGATAACTTCGATAATTACCTTGTTTTTTCGTTTAAAGAAATAATCAGGCTCTTGTAGGTGCTAATTTCTGTTGTATAGTAAGTACAAGGAAAACTTTATTATTTGATTACTAGGTATCGGAATGACATATTTTAGTATAATTGCAACGAAGCGGCAACGTGTAAGCGCTACTGCGAGAAGTTAATGTTGCTTGTATTCTCGCATATTATCGCTTTGTTCGAAATTAACCGAACAAAATATAAACTAAAATAAGTTTATTATCGGAAAGAAAAATTAGTTAAAAATGCTGAACGCAGCGACTCAAGCGAGCGAAGCGGTGTTAAATCCGCTGCTTTCAAAATCTACGCTAAGCATAATGAAAACTCCCTAGGAAGTATAGCATCACTTTTACTCCCTAGGGATTAAATATATTTTTTCCATCACTATTTTCGTGTCATCGAAACTGCTCCTGGTAATAATTACATTTGAAATATTAATAGTTGTTGCCGAGAAAAATACGAATTTTTCGAGCTGAAGTAGATTAATTAACTCTAGTATTTTCATATCATTTTAAGCTCATGTAATAATAGAAGTGAATGAATCGAAAACGCTATTAGTAGTCACCAAAGATTGTAGTCACACACATTCGAAACATGTTACACGATCATCCAATTCCAGCGACCATAGTAGCAATCGACTCCACCATGAAAGTGCTAAGCGAGTGCCATATGCACTGAATAAATAAACTCAGCTTAACTTTAAGCGTCACTTAGGCCCAGTTGAACAGTTCCAGCTTAACTTTAAGCCAAATCTTAAATAATTAACAGCAATTGTTGAAATAACGCTTGCTATGACTTTAAGCTTCAACTTAAATTTAACCTGTATAACTGATAGAAAAGAAGCTTCTAGAGAGTACTTTGTATCACTTAGGCTGCATTGCATAAAAGATTTAAACCAGAGATTAAACTTAAGTCTAAGTAACACACAATATGCTGTACGCCCTAACGCGTGTCACATTGTACCTTAGGCTTAAATTTAATCGTGGCTTAAATCTTTTATGCAAGACGGTTACGATTATGAGTTGTAGGAAGAATTCGCTAGTCTTTTCTTCCGCATGTACATCCTCTTTTGCTGGTTCTAACCTTTCATAACTACTTAATTTTTATCATTTTCCGCTCAGCTACGCTCACCTAGTTCCGTTCTTGTTCCGCTCGCGATCGAGTCCTGGCTTAAACTATGGTTTAAAAGCATACACTTCGTTTACTCTAAGGCCCGGTTTTTCACTCACAGTTTAACTTTAATCTTCTGTTTATTCCTCTTGCTCCTATGACAAGAAATTGATTGAAAAACCGGGCCTAAGAAAAACTTGATGACTCATCGAAATTTGCCCGTTGTGCAGATTGTGCAATGCACAAGGGCGCCTGATCAGAAGGCATCAAATTGTCTGTAATTTATTTAAACAGATATAACTAAAAATGGATTGCGTTTGAGACGAAAAGATTAATAATATCAGTTCTGTTTACCGTTATTATTTATAAACCTCCCATACTTATTCCATCAGGTTATGGGCTTAGAGACAAAATTGGTAAATAATATCGAGTAAAACAGAGTCATAAAACAGAAAACTCAATTACACGTGCTCGCGAGTAAGAACCTGTAAACCAGTGTACACGCCTACATCACATGGTTTAACCTAGCACATACAATATGAGAATCGAACTTCTCACCAAGGAGAACTGCGACACTTGGAAGATTCAAGTCGGGGCATTTCTCACCAAAAGCGGAACATGGGCATACGTCTCAGGAAAAAATCCCAAACCAGATGTAAGTGGAATCGACGACGTCACAAACGCGGCATAGCGTATAGCGCATGCAAAATGGACGAAGGAGGATCGCATGGCCAGGTCAGATCTTATCCTCTCCATGAGTTCATCACAACTCAAGCACATACGTAACTGCGAGACATCGCGTGAAATATGGATTAAACTAGCATCCATATTCACGTCATAAGGCCCCACGTGAAAAGCGACACTTCTACAACAGCTACTCTCACAAAAATTGAACGAAGGTGAAGACGTCCACGACTATTTGTCACGACTTATAGACACAGTCGACAAACTCCAACAGATTGGAATCGAGATCAGCGGCGATCTTCTTACAATATGTTATTGCACAGTCTACCAAACAGCTACAACAATTTTTGCTGTGCCATTAAGTCGCACGACGCTTTGCCGGACATCGAGAAGCTGATTGGAAAGATCATCAAGGAGAGCTTCGCCACGGAACACAAGAACGACGAGAACTCCTCAAGTGCCACGTTTGCAGGAGAACGCCGCTCAAACATTAAGAAATCATTCAACAACAAAGCTGGGGATCGCGGAAAGGAGAACAACAGTTTCACCACGTACCAACAGGCGAGGATCAAATGCACCTCCTGTAAGAAGAAAGGACACCCATTTGTCGAATGTCGTAAAAGAAAGAAAACGCTGCAGATGAATTCTTCGCGAGTGCCAAACCTTCGAATGACTTCGTGTTCAGTGCTACGAGTGAACAAGATGCTGAAGATAATGACCACCGACAGTTCGGATCCCATACTTGCCAGTCGAGCCCGCTTCTGACGAAGCAGTCGAACGACTGCGAAACGTAAAGTATATAGTTGCGCGATTTAGTGTCCGCTTAGAAGATTTTGTGATACAAATTTCATCGGACAAGAACCAACTGTAAAAAAGTAAAAATGAAGGCAACACCAAAGGTATGCAAACTCAATAAAGCACTTTACGGCTTACGACAAGCTGGACGTCAATGGAAATAAGGGCTGACTGTAGTTCTTCACGAAATCGGTCTGACGCTTACGAGTGCGGATGCATGCGTCTTCGTCGAAAAAGGGAAGCTGACCTTCGTCGTCATCTACGTCGACGACATCCTGATCGTGACGAATGATCGAAAGAGTGAGAGCAAGATCAAAGGAAAATTATCCGAAGCTTTCACAAGGTGAAGCACCTCGGGGACGCTAAATATTTCCTGGGTATCGAAATTCAGCAAAAAGCGGAGAATGTCTTTCTTTCTCCGAGGGGCTACATCCAGGAGATTCTGCGCAGGATTGGCATGAGCAGCTGCAAGTCTGTCAGGACTCCATTGGCTCCAGGCACCAAGCTTAACAAGAAACCTTCAGACGGCAAATGTGACCAAGCTTTGCCGTACAGAGAGTTGATCGGCAGCTCTTGGAACTCGTCCGGAAATTGTCCATCCCGTGAGTGTCCTCGGACAGTTTAACAACTGCTCTAATGAAGAACAGTGAATAGCTGCCAAACGAGTACTACGTTACCTCAAAGGCACTGATCATTTGGGATTGCGATTCAAAAAAGACAATAAAGAATTAGCAGGTTACGTCGACGCCGATTGGGCAAACTGTATTATAGACCGTCGGTCTCACACTGGGTCTATATTCATTCTTAACGGAGCCCTCGTTTCTTGGGAATCCCGTAAGCAGCGAGCCGTTGCACTATTGTCGACCGAAGCAAGGCAATGAAGAATCAGCAGGTTACGTCGACGCCGACTGGGCAAACTGTATTATAGAGCGTCGGTTCTACACTGGGTCTATATTTATTCTTAACGGAGCCACCGTTTCTTGGGAATCCCGTAAGCAGCGAGCCGTTGCACTATCGTCGACCGAAGCCGAGTATTGGCGATAACCGAGGCTGCAAAGGAGGCTGTATTCCTTACTCTATTTTTAAACGATTTAGGACTTACTGAACTTGCTAGAGCTACAATCTTCAACGATAATCTAAGTGCTGGCAAACTCGCCGAGAACCCGATACTCCACTCCAAGTCAAAACAGATCGACATAAGGTCAAAGGTAACTTGTTAAATGAACAACCCTTTGACAAGTTACAGACCTAACGTATGATTTCATTTCATCCTGTATAATTGAAAATAATTTTGAAATATGCAGACAGGAAATCTACACAATTTTTATTAAGAATTTTTTTGATAAAATGTATATAAGTTGGCACAATTCCGGAGGTTTGGGACAGCCTGTACATATCATTTCATATAAATCTATTTACTGTATTACAGTCGTCCAAGTTTTGTATCGGTTTTATGATCTTGCTATAAAAAAATGCTTCAAAGAGACCGGCACTGCGGTGTCTTTGTCGCCTCTCTGTCGCTTTTTTTATAGCAAGACCATAAAACCGCTACCAAACTGGGACGACTATAAACTAGAAAATACTGACTTGTCATCGCGTAGTTATTAGGAAATATTTCTAAAACTATTTAAAAAGATAAATTTCTCAGCTAATGAAAACTGAGTAATTTTTTTGACGTTAATAATTCAAGAAAGAAAAAAAACAATGCAGTCACGTTTATGTTGCAATTATTTATGCTTAATAGGATTTTAATTGATTTGCAATTTTTATGGACTCTACAGTGCTTACGTTTATCACATCGATTATCGAAACCGTGCAAATTCGAGTCAATGCACCGAACGCGATACGAAACGTCCGCTTTTCACGCACGTAGAATAAATGCATACCCGTTGGTTGCAATTACCGTAAGCAAAATGACAATTCGTTTCTAGGAATTTACGACTCCTGAGAATAGCATTTTTACATGGGGCTACATGCTTATTGTTGATTACGCAAAGCAATAAAATCAACTGCAATTACAAAATGCACCTACTCATATTTAACAGCGTTTTGCAAGTAGGCTTTAATGTTGCAACAAAAACAAACTTTTGGGTAAATATTGGAAATTTTACAATGTGTTAGTATCAACACCATAAGTATACTTTTTGCTAAATTGTTTTGATATATTACACTTATACAGGGTATATCAAATATGTTTGTTGTTATACGTCATTATTTTATTATATGCCGTTAGATAATTTTATATAGCTATCTCCTTTTAACTTTCGTGAAACAGCTTGCACTCGGTCACGTTGTATTCTTAACTCAGATTGATCAAATCGAATCATCAAACCATCTATCAAGTTGTTAGTTGAAATTCATAAAATACTTAACGTAGTATGGAATCACACACATTGCGATCTGTAGCACTTAATAATTTTAAAAACTTAGCAATCGGTATATGAGTTTCAAATAAGTTGAAATGTTCTATAACTATTTAGACTGGGGACACTGAATATTGCCTTCATACAATATATTGTGCATTACTCCTAGCAAGCTGTTAGCTATTATAATCGACAAACCATAAGTCTACACTCATCGTCCAGGAATGCTCAAGATATACGACCCCTGAATGTTAAAACAGAAACGCAAAACGATAAAATGAAAGGACGTCATCGTTTCTTGAAGTATTAATGTCCTATAGCGAAAGCGACATCAATCTCCTCCGTAATCTACTTACCTTCAATCCCCGTCAGCCATTCTTCGGTTTTAGAGTCTCAATTAAATCAGAATTTAAATGGAACACGTTGCTTATCTCCGACGTTTAATAGAAGAAATGCAGGTCAAAGGCCACGTTCATTCCTCGACTTGTAATCACTGTCGAAGAGCGTAAGTATGTATTTCATAGCATCATAATTCGAATTGTGTGGTGTTATTGAGATGGGGAAACGAACCGTAAACAATAAGCGATAGCAACAAGTCTTTGTATCGCTAATTAGATATTAATTAAAGAAGCTATTGTGAGAGCCATTCCTGGAAATTATGTGTTTTAATTAATTGGCCGCGAGATATACATGTATTAAACAAAAATAGGATATCATTTAGAATTTGACTGCCAATTATTGTGTTAAACTCGGCACCATATCGACAAATTTCAAACATAAAGTTAAAAAAGCGTTACAAAATCCATACTGGTTTATTTTAGAAAATTATGCTAAACACCAGGTTGAGGTATAAAGGAGAAAGGTGTGTCTGAGGTAAACATAGTAAAGAGCGTTTAACAGTTCTTGTATGTGCTAAAATGACAGGAATAGTGAAAAGAACGCTTTTGATTGTGGGAAAAATCAAAGTATCCTACCTAGATGCTTTAAGAATTGCACCTCTCCACCTGTGAACTACAAGAGCAAGAGGAGAGCTTGCAACTCTTCGAAGAGAAACTAAGAAAGAGGATAGAGAATTAGAAAAGGGAAACAGAAAAATTCTTCTTCTTGTAAACAACTGTAGTGCCCATCCCCTGGTACAAAATCTAAAGTCGATAGATTTACAATTTTTATCATCAAATTGTATGGGAATTATGCAACCTCTACACCAAGGAATACTTACTCACTCAAGACGCATTATCGAAAGTTCTCGTGACTCGCCTGGTTCATTGTTTGGATAATTAGCTGTAGTTTAAAGCCATATTTACGATTAACTCGACCTGGAAAAGCGTAACCGCTGGCACAATTAAAAATCATTACCAAAAAGCGAAATTAGACTAAGAATTTAATAAAGATGATAATCTGCCATTACACTAGCGGTATCGCAAGGAAAAAGAAGCAGAAGATGATAATTTTCTACTAATGGTTTGGATTAAAAATAGCTTGGCTAGATAATTATGTTGATGTTGACAATGACTTCAGAATTGCCTAATTGTTGTTGTTTGTTTGCTTTGCGCAGCAATGCTGCAGTTTTGTCTTTTCGGCCAGTAGCCATTCCAGATAGATACAAAGTATGTTTTAAGGGGCTCACAGACTTCGTTCAATTCGCGCGAATTGGACCGTGCGGACCAAATCGCGCGAAACAAGATCGTACGGTTTTTTTACTCACACATTACGAACTTTTAGTACAGTTCGTTCAGTTGTATTTAATGCACGAACAATGGTACCATGGTAGCAGTGGCGGCTGTAATAGCTGTAAAAAAGAAAAGGGAGAAAAATCATACAAAATGGTGCAAGGATTGGCTTTTGAGAAGAAGGACGTTTTCTTATATCAATGTGTTAAACGAATTACAATTATTTGCATATGGACGAAGAAGAATTCTTTAGAAGTCATCGCTGTAGCCAGTGCGCCTATGCAGCACATACTGAATGGAACGAACAGTAGGTACACACACTACAATTTAGGAATGTACACTCCTGTTTGTATGTTCAGAAAATTTAACCAAAACAGATTTTGCACGACGATTAAACCGTACCGTTTTTTTCTCCACACACTAGGTGTTTAGCACGTTCGGACAGGTCCGTGCGGTTCAATTCGCGCGAATTGAACGAGGTCTGTGGGCCCTTTTAGATGGGTCTAAATCACAAACATCCATGGCCATGGTAGAATTAGAACCCACACTGTCGAGCGGCACAACTTCATAAAGCCTGACAGCCCAATTATACCTAATTGTTACAGTTTCAAATCGCGTAAGGAATTGGTTGGCAATACATATTTTTAGTCAACTTAGGGCCAGTTGTACAAAGGAGGTTTAAACTGATGTTCAACTGAACCAGGTTCAAAGTTAACAAAATAGCATCAAATTTTATTTATGAGTGCATAAATTGCCATATGTCCTTAAGATCCTAAGCGAATTTGTTTACTTTGAACCTGGTTCAGTTAAACTTGAGTTTAAACCGACTTTGTACAACTGACCCTATGAATTTATTGTGACAACTCTGATACCAGAATACAGGCGTACAACTATCGATTGCCACGTGACATGTTCTAATAAGGGCATTTCGACGATAATGGTCTCTAATTGGTTGGGGCTGATTTCATCTACGACCATCTCGCGTCATCCTGTTTGGCTTTGTTTTAACATTTCATTATTTGTTTAACTTTGGTGATGCCGTGTCGTTGTGATTACAATTATCGGAGTTTACAGAAGAACTCGTATTCGCCTGGTTTTTCTTAAAATCCAGATAATGCTAGGCTAATGGCATGACGCCATCTTGTTACTATTATATTGTTACTTTTGGATACTCTTTCGCGTGGATACTCTTTCTTTTTGTTATTCGTTTCGAAACTCTTTTGGCACTTTGTTGTTTTAACCGATATTTTGGAAGCAATTGCTATCGAAACTCACCACTTCGACCCGCGGTTTCGTGTCGCCGAAATCGAAGAACGTGTCCGGCTGCAGTTGAAGCAGAACAAGAAAACGACGAAGAAGAAATGCCGACCAAACCAAGTGTATTCAACGCTGTGAACATCTTCAACACTTACGTAGAGCTGTTCGGAACTGAATCTAATGTTAAAGAGTCGATTAATATTAAATAAATAAATAAATTCAGAAACAGAAGAAAGAATACTGCTAGTACCAGTCACCCCAAAATAAGATTACAAACTATTTGATATAATTTGTACTACACGTTAGATTACATATACACAAATATGTAATAAGTGTTGAATAACACAATTGAATAAACAATTTAATTCTTCTCTCAAGCATTTTTTAAATTATATACATACTATTGGGGCCTTAAAATTTCGCACGATTTTTTATCAAGTAGTTAGAATTTCTCTAAATTATAGTTTTCCTCAATTTTGATCCTAAAGACATTTAGCCAAAAGTTATTTGGTTTTTAGATTGCATGGCCTTCTAAATGAAAAGCGAGTTCTAACTGGCCTGGGCGTTTTGAAAAATTTACATTGAATTTTTGTGCTCGAGAAAACGCCAAAAGTCGACACTTTGGCGCTGGTTACGGGGCACTAACAGAAGTGCACTGTCATTACTGTCAATCAAAGTTAGTTCACGCAAAATTAATCAATATTGTAATTACCGTAATACAACGTAATTTATATGGTATAAACTTTATAGATTCATGCACAAATCATTTGATCACGTCGGGGTGAAGTACGCTTGCGCAATAGAGAAAGCTTTCGTGTTATGAATAATTAATTACAACAAGTTACATAAAAAAGTTTTAACTTTTGATAATGTAAAACGTGTTAAAAGGTCGTTGATAATTACGCAAAATGAGAAAAGAAGCTTTATTATACACGTTGTAACTTGCCACAAAAATTCTGAGTATAGGTATGCAGGTAAGATTTTAATCTAAAACCGTAATAGTTTAATGCTAAATTAAGTTGTCGAAATTGGACATAAATACTCCACCTGATTCCAACATAAATAATATTCAGTATGCTCAATTTTTTACAGCAGTAACATTAATTGTTCTTACACGAACCCATCCACGATTCACATGTGACAGAACTGTCAAGATTTTAGGTTAAGAAAGTGCTTGGCGGAGCGCGCCTGAACTGCACTGCCCAGGCCAGATAGAACTCGCTTTTTATTTAGAAGGCCATGTTAAATTGTTTGGTTATATTTTGAGAACAGCAAGGTAGTAAAGTATTATAACTGAAATAACAAAATAAAAGTAGCGACCAACCATTTTCTAATTTTGCGACTGCAAAACCTTTCTGTTTCCTTCAGAAAGCACGTGATTTGGCATTGTGATGCTACAAATTTAGCATTACATTTGAAATCTGACGTTTAAAATGATTATTTTTGACAAGTCGCCAAAGAAGGCCATATTTGCAGTGGAAAATTAAATCGTGCGAAATTTAAAGGCCGCGATAGTACATAATAAAAAATACCCATATATAGGGTCGGTTATAGCTAAAGTCTCCAAATAAAAGGCTCGCTTGAACGCCCACTTGTATATTACTCATTGCTCGCGCCGATGCGCTATAAACCTCAATTGGTCGATTGGCCAAGTATCCAGTTCGTTTACGGCTACATGACACATACTGGGTGTTGAATTGATTTTGAGACATAGGGATTTAACATGGGAAATCAAAGATTTGCGAATATTAGCTCCCCTAATTATTTTACAGTAAAATGTTCAATACAAAAGTACTGGAGTAATAAAAATCCTATCCAAATTCATTTTTCTTTACTTTATAAAGTCCTCAGGTGTTGAAATAAAACAAGAAAAAGAATTTAAAAAATCAGTGTAAAATAGCAATAGCCATGAAATGTCACAATGAAAGTAAACAAAATTTGACAATAAAAATTGTTAAAGTTTTTACTTGTAATAAACTACTCTTGCATAAAAACTCAATATGAATGTTTACAACACAGAAGAAAAAGTTAATTTTATAAAGTGGTATTATGGCGGATCTTCCTTAAGACATGTACAAGCAACTTTCGCAGCTTTGAACCCAGAGAGACCAATTCCAGCTGTTGGAACAATTCAAAGAATCGTAGAAAATTTTGAAAACAAGGGCAGCGTTAACAAGTTATACAAGTGCCAGGGCAAAATAACCTTAGACCGACAGAGAGGACGGAAGTTGTTCTCTTAAGCGTAGCAGAAATTAAAAATGTATCCTTACGGGAAATGAGTCAAAATTTGGAAATGCATTATTCAACAGCACAAAGGATTTTGAAAGCATCACGTCCACAGTTTCATTCATACAAATATGTAAGACATCAACAAATTTTCGAAGAAGATAAAATAAAAAAAAGATGCAGTTTTGCGATGCTATGATGGAAAAAGCAAATAACGACAGAAACTTTATATCTTGAGTATTATTCAGTGATGAATGTACGTTTGCCCTGAATGGTAAATCAAATCGACAAATTATCCATACTGGAGTACCGAAAATCAACATTTACTGCTACAGAAAAATACTCAGTACCGGGGCAGTGTAAATCTATGAGCTGGTATATTAGGTCCTCACATAATTGGTCCGTATTTTCTTCCACATCGTGTAAATGGCATGGGTTACTTAAATTTGCTGCAGGAAATGGTGGGACCAGATATTGACGAAATGGGAATTGATTATGAATTCTGGTTTCAACACGATGGATGTCCAGTGCATAAAACACGTCTTGTAACAGAGTATTTAAATGATATGTTTCCAAACCTTTGGATTGGTAGAGGTGGTGAAATTAATTGGCCAGCCCGGTCTCCGGATTTGGCGCCGAATGACTTCTTTCTATGAGGACATTTGCGACATCGTCTTTACAAAGGACAATCTTACGACAATGTGGAAGAACTAGAAACAGCGATAATAGTAGAATCGCGGCGAATAAGTTGTTATCAATTAGCGTCTATGAGAAGAAACCTTTACGATAGGTTGGGATATTGCTTAGCTGTCGGCGGGGATTTATTGGAACACCTAGTTTAAATCTTTTAAATTTAAAATAAATAAAACAAGTTATTAACCAATTTATTATCTTTTTATTGTATTTAGAATAACTAAGAGGGTCTTATCAGAACCAATTCTAACTGTCAAATAATTTTGTTTACTTTCATTGTGACATTCTATGGCTATTTCTATTTTACGCTGATTTTTTAAATTTTTTTTCTTGTTTTATTTCAACACACTTTATAAAATAAAGAAAAATGAATTTGGATAGGATTTTTATTACTCTAAAACTTTTGTATTGAACATTTTACTGTAAAATAATTAGGGGAGCCAATATTCGCAAATCTTTGATTTCCCATGTTTTAACATTTTATCCCTATGTCTCAAAATCAATTCAACACCCGGTAGATATAACGTGTTCTTTGTAAACGATTGTTTTAGGTTTTTTTAATTATATCGTATCGTCAAAAATATGCATTTGTTGAAGACTATTTGTTGAAGACTTTAGTTATAGCGAACATATTTTCAGGCGCCTTGGAGTACGTTATAAGTTATAACTAAAGTTCGGATTTTATGTAAAAAGCATCTTTTTTATTATTAGGAATAGCAATGTAAAAGTTAGGATATATGCAAACTTTACTAAAATAATTAGAATGGCGGTATAAAAAAATTACATATTCTGCATAAACTGATGGTTTAGTGCATATTTTCGGTTTTCGCGCCTAAAATGCATATTTTCTACATTCCGAACATAAAATCGACATATTTTCAAAATATCAATAATTAATTTTTTTCACAATTACGTAAGCAAGAATAACAAATCGCCGCTCTTATTTTTGCAGTTCACTGAAATGTTTACTGTCGTACTCGCCGGGCGGCCGTTACTACAACCTGTTTACTAAACACGCGGCAAAAATTAACGGGGTTATTCCTTCGGCTATTTTAAGACTTTTGTTTCGAAGTTACACGGCGATAAACTTTTGGATGTTCAAAAAATTTTATGTAGGCTAACTAGCCATTTCAAGACATTAGTGTATTCTATCCAGTGGACAATGAAGAAGATTTAAGAAACAGGATAATTGATGGATGAAATATCACTGATGTTTTTGAACGAGTTCGGTAGTCAATGGGGAGAAGATTGAATGCATTCATCCTAACTGGTTGTAGTCATTGACAGCATTTTTTGTAATTAAGAATCTTGAAAGTAATAAAGTACTGGTTCTTTTCGAAAAACTTTTATCACCCTGTATCTTCGAAACAAAACGTCTTTGCGAAAATCATCAAAGGACAGAAAAAACTTAAAATAGTTCAAGGAATAACCCCCTTAATTTTTGTCACGTTTTTAGTAAACACCCTGTATATTACTTTATTAGTTTATTACGGTCTTCTCTGGTAATTCTTAAGAATGGGGCCTGCAGATGTGTCGGATTATCTGAATTCGAGTGCAAGTGTATAAAGAAAAATTACCGAACGTTCCTTTACCTCCCGAACCCGTTATTATCCGGTGAGGAACGCGGTTAGACGCAGCCATATTCCACGCGAATAACTTTTCTAGTATAAAAAACATTGTGTTAGATTTCACTGATTCTGTTGAATCAATTGCAAAATATAAAAATCTGTAGAAAAACGTGATCAGTTAATCTATATTAAAGCTCATTATAGTAACCTAAGTAGCTTTATTAAAAAATTAGAGACGAGCAAGTGAGTTTAATAAAGTCAATTGCAATTGTATCAGATTTCGAAAATTTGTTAGAAATGGTCCCAGGTAAAATTGGAAAAACAATACTTATGAAATTTAATAGCGTAACAACCAATAACGTTGGTTTTAAACAATTAACTCGAATATCAAATATTTTACCATTAGAATCCAGTGAAGATAATGATTTAGATTTGAATTTAGATCCTCACCATGTTGCAGCATGTAAGTATGCACCCATCACGTCGGTGGATGTCGAAAGAATATTTTCAACATATAAAAATATATTGTCAGATACACGGCAAAAATTCAATGTGGAAAACTTAGAAAAATATTTGATTGTCAACTGGCATAATAAGAATAGTATATACATTAAGTTGGAAGCTGAGTAGTTTTAAGCGCTATGTTGCTTAGATCATATTTAATAAGTAGAATTATTATTATTTTTATTTAATGTAGTTATTATCATAGATAATGAAATATGTTCTCCAAAATTATTATTGTTTTTGTGCTTAAATGTAGACAAGTTTTGATTACTTGTTTTATTTCATTAGAAACAACATGCATAAAAGCGCATAAATTTACGTACGAGAACATATTTTTGACATATTTCTTGGAAAAAGGTGACATTTTTGCGCATATTTTTAACACTTCTTGTGCATAAAAATTCGAACTTTAGTTGTAACCGAGCACTACTGTATGGCTTTACTAGTAAACACAGCTGATTTAAATAAAAGAATACAATATAGCATCATTTGCCAAAAGGAAAGAATTGCTGGTTTCATCAGACGAATTAAAAATACTGCAGGGTATACTGCTCAGATAATTTCAAATTAAGTGGTATAGTACATGTTCGATTGAAACTTAAGACATTAAGTTTTGTTCGAAGCAGATAAAAATATAATACGTATGTGATACAGGCCTTGCAGAAGTCTATTGCCGCAAGTACATTTGAGCGTGTTGTTGTGCCCAAAGGTTTTAAATTTTATATTGTCTTGAGTTATTAACTTTGTTAAGTCACGCCTTACAGAAAACGAACTCGATTCGTGACCCAGCATCACGTTTGCCGAGCATCTTTGTTGAAAAGAAAAGATCTCGTAACCAGTTTGATCCTACAGTACTCGCTGCTGTGATATATGGAGAATCCGTTCTTATATTTATAATTCATTTCGGCCAAATTTATAACTACATGCGTTTTCGTGTTGCGTTTACCATTTTTTTTTTGCTTCATCAATATTTTGATTTTTCTTTTTCTGTTCAAATAAAAGTAAAATATTGCGAGTAAGAAATATTTGCTTTACTAAAATTTGTTAGTGCTGCACAATGCGATGTACATAAGCCCTTGATTATACAGGTTGATGGAGAACAGTTCCGCAAAGAAAAAAAAAACGAGCAAGAGAGTGGATATCAGGTTACGAGAAAATATAAAATCGATTCTATGTGTCTCAGTTTTTGAGATATAATTGATCAAACATTGTACCCAAAAAAGAGATACTGCACTGGCTGTGACGTAGAAGCTTTCCTCAGCTATGAAATTACCTTATAATAGAGGAATTGATTTGGATGATATATGGTATGAAAGATGGGTCTTCTAGTTACTACTCTGCGGTTCAAACTAAGATTGCTTTGTGAAATCTAAAAAGAATTTGTTTTACTTTTCGCATGTGTATTTTATTATGTATCGGTAATCATGCAAGTGCTCTATTTATGATACTCATTTATATTAAATTTATGTATGTATTTGTAATCGAATGTTTTCTTTCTCTTTGCTTTGATGAAATTCTGTAGCTGAGAAGTTAAAACAGTAAAAAATTAATTTATAATTCAAGGCGGTATGAAGAAGAGGTCAGCTTAATTCAGGTAGCATTCGGAAGACCAATCCAATTTGTCATGGGTATATTTTTTGACCGCCGCCGTCTTTATTTAAAACGATCTAACTTAGACGGTCGAAAGACCAGTGGGCCGGGGCAACTTTGCATAATACGGTAGCCCCCATAGTGCTCTTCTCCAATTTTCTGCGTTCCAGTTTCAGAGATTAAATATTAAATTAAATACATTTTACGCTTATGCAGTGTTTGCTGAAGTTATTTCGATCCTGAAAGTCAAGACAGTTAGATCGCGTTTAAATATTCCTCGGTATCACTTCTTCACAAATGCTTTCTTTTAAATGGAACAGCGTACTAAAATCTGAACAAAAGTACAATTATCATTTTTCATTTCAATCCTTTATAATTAATAAGAAGTGATCCAAGAAAGGTTGTCTATATGTATATGAGAAAAAAATTTTCATTTATTTTTTCTTCTAAGTTTTGTCAGTCTTAGGTTTTTCAATCCAAGTATTATTACTTGTTTTCAGTTTATTAAAGCAAGCAACCTTCAATTAATGGATCTCTTTTAACTACTTATTGGATGAGAATTACGTTCTTCGGCGTGATAGTTTCCACGCATCCGTGACCAAGTAATCTTCTCACTGGACGGCAGGCACGAACATCCCAGCCAGAGGATACCTTCGTGATTCCGTTCTTTCAAATGCTGTGAAATCGCCAGCCGTGAAAGCTTTATTCCTGAACATTAACAACCCCTGTATTTTTCTCTTTAATACGTGGCAAGCTCTTTTTAAACCGAATCGAACGTGGCATTGAAGGAAACTAACTTATTCATAAATCACTATCTACTTAATTATAGGCTGAAACATAAGTGAAGTAAAAACGGAGATAATGACGTAGCTTTTAAAACCGACGATAAAGCTTTTAAAATTCTTTCTCGTACCCAGATAAAAACTAAAGAGCCACTCTCTTTCTTCGTAACAATGCAGTTAAAGTTCCCGTAATTCGCGCTCATCTCGGCTCGCATTTACCTGACCTTTTCGCGGCATCTGCCTCTCGTTGAAGATTCACCGTAAAGATCGGACGCCGATAGTTGATGCGCTAAGTTCGGGCGTAATGACAGGAAAGGTCAGACTGGTTCAAGTAAATGCATAACCGTTTAGAAAGGTACATACGACGTGGCGTGAATTAACGAGTAAACACTGATAAATTCTCTTTCGGCTTATGAGTTTCTCCTGCTTTAATGTCGCATTGTGCTGAATGTAAGTTCGCAGAAGTTTCAATGACGTAAGAGTTTCTTCACAGTTTTTAACAGGATTGAATCATTAATTGCCTTGTTAAATTTTCAGAATAGACAATGACACATTATAATAATTCAGAGAAAACTCACATTTTCTTAGTTTAAAATAACTATTAGAAAAAATGTTAAAATATAATAAGTAATAACATATTAATTCAGCAGACTAAGGCCCAGTTTTACAATCGTGGAATAAGAACGGAATAACTGTTCGCCAAATATCCTTTAATGTTCCTCCATACCTACGTCACATCTACGTCACGTTATACCAATAATAATGCTTATCCGACGATTGTAAAATCGGGCCTGAATTGTTTTTTTTTCTTTTTGCTACAGAAAATAATTTTGCTTAATTAGACCAAAAAAGTATTCAATTACTGCTGCGGCTGAAGATTTTTAATTGAGACATTAATGGCCATATTCATAGACATCACTCAAGTGGTACTTTATGCTTAAGTAACACTTATTCTAAAAACTCCATTTCATAGTCGCCAAAGTTGTATTTAAGTTATACCTACATGTAAGGTACACTCTTCTGGCACTCAAGTAACACTTGTCGTCTTTGCGCATGCGCATTGTGTTTTGTTGTGCAAAAAGTTCGAATTCAAAAAAACCATGTTACAAGAACTGGATGATTTTTTAGAATTCATTGATATAGAAGAGCAAGATGAACACGCAAACATACGGTAGGCAGTTATTTACTGATTTAATTCAATTCTGATTAATTGAATGTATTATAGATTAAGTCAGGTCCCGATGTCCCAAAACAGCATGATTACCTAATTGACTAATGCAGAACTCGTTATAGGCAATAAATTTTATAGAAGACATTTTCTTTTATAATTAATAGTTAAGGGACTATTGAAGAAATCAATACATGATCCGCCTGTATATCATTCTTAAATATATGAAATTAACCAATATTTACTTTACCTATGTTGTTCTTATGTTTTCAATTTTCCCACGGTTTTTTAACTGTTTCTCATCGCGTTTATAATGAATTTCTGGTTGGTAATTGTATTTCAAAGCAATTTTTTTCCGGGCAACTTGCTTCGCTTGCCATGTGCTTCCATCAACGTTGAATACTGTCGCACAAGAGAAGCAAGCAGTATCTTCTCCTGTTCCGAATACGTTTGTTTACTCATATTAAACCACCTTATTAAACTATAATAATAGTAACAATAAAGGGAAAATAACGACTTCACCCTACTGTCACCTACTGTCAACTGTAGCTGTGTTCAGCTAACTTCATTCTGAATCTTACACTTATACCTGTGCTTATACGAGTATTGCCGAAGTGTTGTTTATGAATTGCAACAGTTCCCTAACGTTAAGTCACACTTACATAAGTAGGACTCAAGATGCACTTGTAAGTGCCGTCTATGAATACGGCCCTAACTGTACTTTCTTGCACTTGTTGAACTCGTAACTCTTTCAAAGAGTTGTGAATGATGAGCTGTATTTTCACAAAAAAAAAACACTTATGATGTAGCACTGCATTTCGGCATACTTTTCTAATATGAAGAGACAACTCTCATCATGATCAGTGGTGTAGGGGTTTTCTTGGAAAATGGGTAATAGTAGATAGTAGGCTTCATTGCCAAAATAAACAGGAATATGTTTCAAATACGTAGGTCACTTAAAAAAAGTGATTTATATTTTAATTTTGAACGGACTTATTGCCGGCGATATTATTATCGAACAATATTCTGTTGCGGGACGCTGAATTTGTTGCCAAATAATTTACATAACAAGTTATATACGAAATACTTATTGCAGATTCTAACTGGTAGTGTGGCCGAGGTGTTTATTGAGTGTCTTGCAATTCGTTGGCCTCTGGTTCAATTCTTATGCCATCCTTAACTTTTTTTATATTTATAATTATTGTATGCAAATTATCTTTATGAAATAATATTTGTCCACCTCTCCTTCGGTGTTTACATTTTTAAAAAAGTAATTTTTGTCATAAATGTAAATTATAGACAATAAGTATTGCGTTTTATCAAGTTTTTCGTTCAGGGGGCAAACTGAAAACCTTTTTTTCAGTGCCTAAGCTCTCGATAAAATTTATTTGCTTCATCAGAGCATTGAATTGATTATTTTTTAAACGACTGTATGAACAAATCGTGCTTGTAGTACTACTAGTAGTAGTGCTATGTACAATGAACCAAGAATTTTATTTTTAAAATAAGAGTCTTGCCGCACGAACATTACCATTAATGGCTTCTCGCCACAAGTATTTAATACTACAAATGACAGAAAATAATATTATCCAACGCAATGTTAATTGATTAGCAAATAACGTAAGTTTATTATGTAAAGGTGTCCACTGATGGTCGATATTCGAGCAATCTGGTTGCCGCAGTCTGATTGCCGGGCGACCGGATTGCTTCAATATCGCCACAGAATGTAGAGCGACGATGTGATTGCCAATTTTTCCCCAAGTACTGGCTAGAATAAACGGGGTTCACTGATGCGTTGATTTTCAAGCGATCTGATCGCCAGAATTAAAGAATCTATTCACGTGGAAATTTTTCGAAAAATCTAACTGCCACGATAAAATTTTGCAAAAATTACAGTTGTGAACACGGAAAGGTATTCCTGTAGCAGAAACTGGCTACATTATTATTCATCATTTTAAAATGAACAAAAAAGAGATAATCGAAATGTTCCTTTACCTAGACATTCGGGATGCTGTAGTTAAAGCACGGATTTAGGTGCGTCCGCAGATTTTAGATTCCTTGTGAGATTCGGCAAATCAAATTACTTATAAATCGCTACGTAGGCAGGCGTTTAGAAGCGAAAATTCTCAACGCCGCGCCGCTGCACATTCTGTGGCGATATTGAAGCAATCCGGTTGCCGCAATCTGATTGCTGGCGACCGGATTGCTTCAATATTCAGATTGCCCGATCGTCAGTGGGCACCTTAATAGTGTTAAAGATCAGAAAAGCACTTGTTATGAAATAGAATCAACCCGCAACAATTTTTTTAAAATTATTTTTCATAGGTTGATTACCACCTCTTCAATTGAAATGTTTTCTTGACAACCGATTTTAATTTTTGTGCGTCATCTAATTAAAAATGCTGGAATTTCTGCACAAAAAATTTATTTGTGATGTTTATTGTATTTATACCTACTGTGATTTACAAAGACATTCGATTTGTGCTATAAAATAAAAAAAAAAAACATTGTAATTTGTTTCCTTTTCACGTTTGTATTTAGTTTAGCAGATATAGTTGCAAAACAGCGCGCAGCGTAAGCAAACAGAACTGTTTGCTTTTCACTTTGACACCTGTGATGACTGGGCTCGGCAAGGTTACCAAATAATAAAACTATCCCACGGTTCATCTCCATTTGTACTATACGATCATGAGAGCGAGCTTTCCGTTTCGTTCAAACGCCGGCAAAACAACGGATTTCTTCTGTAATATTTCAACGCAACGCCTGGAGACATAAAGCGGCCTTGTTTCGCATCATTTGCTTAAATACAGGGTGTAATCGATTAAGTTTCACTTATTAATAGACAAAAAATTAAAAAATACTAGTCTTTGACTTTAATGCGTAAGCGCATATTTCAAGACTTTATGTTGTTAAATAACACAATAAAACGCCTTCGCATAAATAAATGGGTTGGTAATTTAATGGATTATGCTTCGTTAAAAATTCTCATCCTCGTGAAATGGCCAGTTCATAAGTGTTCGTTTTAACGAAGTTAAATGTTAAAAATAAAAGCGAAAAGAATTTATAATTATAATACGTCACGTCGTCCTTCGAAATGTTAAATCGCCAGTGTTTACCATGAATTATTAGCGGGCACAAGCAAGAACGGTTATTTAATGCGCAGCGACTTCAATGCGCTAGCAAGCGATGAACCCGCCTCGTTCCTTTGGATTTCGATGGAATCTTTGACGAGACCCAAATATGTATTAATGCATTGGCCGCGGTTTGGGTTTCCTTTGCAAATATTACGAATAAAAGACAGTGTATTACGCATCAGAGCATTCTTTAAATAAATGAATATTGATCGTTCCCGCGACGCTTCTGCTGCATTCTATAGAGAACCGATTTGAATATCGAGACCTTGGAAATCGCGAACGTGCAAAGAGGAACGTGACTTTTATAATTTTATCATTTGCACGGTTAAATTTCTTAGATTTTTCTTTTGCACCTTGTGTGTGCAAGTAACTTTTATTTCATCTACCGACCAGATGTGAGTATTGTGGATTTCATTGAAAGAATAAGACGGTAAGTATGGTAGATTCTGCCGTACAATTATGTTCAAGGCTGGACAGCTACGATTAGACTTTATGATTACTTGCTAATTTGAGCTATTAAAATTCAATGAGGGGAATTGTAATAGATGATATTAAAAGTTGTATAGGCAGAAATTGTATGTATAGTAAAGTAAGCGACAGATTCTATGCAAACTAATGTAATTAAATTACACAGCCGCTTTTAACACATTTTAAAGTTAAACGTCCTGTCCGTCAATTTTAACACGAGAAACGGATGGACGCGAGGGAAACCGAAAAGGAGTTTGGTTACGCTATCTACCTTCTCGATTATTTCAGTAAGTTTCGAGTCAAACGCGAGATGGTTCCAGATGTTTACTAAAAAATTCCAGAAAGAAAGGATCTCTACTATACAGAACGTTTAAGTTATAGACGTGAAGTTCGTTATTCTTGTGTTAAGCGACCGTGGAAATTAAGAAGTGTTTTTAAATAAAACGACAATTTTTCTGCGAATCGTGAATTCGTAATATTATTCTTATAAGGGACAACGAAATTGATTTACTCTATAGATAAACAACTTTACGTAACTGCAAAAAGGAAAATTAAACGTAATTTTTTACATGCAATTGAATTCAAAGATAAAATTCACAGTTACACACCAGTTCTTTTATTCTTGTTTTAAAAATGAAGAGGGTCAGCAAGAGAGTTCATTTTTGAAATGTGTTAAGGAATGCCACTCTTAAACATCAAAAACCTTTCATCTTCAAAAGAACTCGATTAACGCAGCTAATTCAAACACTAGGTTCGTAATTAACCTATCAGGAACTAAATCACAATTCAGGATACGTTTTGTCTGGACGGTTTAGATCCTATTGTCAGTCGATTAAGACGCTTTTGTGTCCCCAATCATCGGCCGTCCGTCAAAACGAACGGGCTCATAATGGACTACACTTAAAACGAGCATCTTTAGGAGAGACTCTTTTACGATAAACGCCTGCTTAATGGTTGGCCTTTCAGATTTTATTTTCAACAGCCTGTATCTTATGTTTTGAGATAATAATTCATTTTCATTTTGTTTAAAAATATACCACATGTCCACCGAATGTGGTTTTCTTTTCTGGTGTCTAAACTATTTAATATAGAAAAAAAATTCAAACGCTATCATCCTCTAATAAAAAAAAACCCTGTACGTTAAATTTATTTGCAATTACATAGGGTGTTCATTTTACAACTGTCAGCAAGTACCTTTCATATTTCAAGTGGAATGCCTTGTATATTATTATGAATTTTGACAGATTTATCAATTTAGAAAATATTTTATTTCTATATCTAAACCTAGTATTTACCGAGATAAATGCCGTCAAGAAACATCTTAAAAGCAGGCCCTTATGCTTTTAACTTGCTTAATTGAAGAGTCTTCATTATCAGTTATCAGCGTGTAATTACACGTGCTTTAAGCTAAGTAACACTATATTAAACAAACCTGAAGGCTACGCAGATTGTTGGTGGCTGGCAGTTCTTTCTGCTGAATTTAGAAGTGAAATATTTCAAGTTGTTCTTATGGAACACCCCATACCTATAATCATCGACCGATGTAGAATTAAATTTGCTACCTTTTTGCCGAACAAAGTTCTATACCTGAAACTTATGGTTTTTGAGATAATTCTGGTTTTCATTTTGTTTCATGATTTTTTTCATTTTTAGGGTGTTATGAATGTCAACAAAATTGCCTCTTGGCTTCTAAAATTTACATTCAACGATTTCCTGATAGAAGACAGCCATATGCGAAGACTTTTCGTAAATTAAAGGAAGGATTTGAAAGAACAGGCAGTGTTGCAAAGATTATTTCTAATAGAATAAGCTTACATGGCACCCTAAATATGACAAAAATCATGATGCAAACTGAAAACCAGAATTATCTCACCACAAACCGTAGGTTAAAACCTACGGTTTGCTACCTTTTTCCCAAAGGTAGAGTACTTTATTTGGGAAAAAGGTAGCAAATGTAATTCTACATCGGTCGATGATTATAGGTACGGGATGTTCCATAAGAAAAACTTAAATATTTCACTTTGAAATTCAGAAAGAACTGCCAGCCACCAATAAACTGCGTAGTCTTCAGGTTTGTTTAATATAGTGTTACTTAGCTTAAAGCATGTGTAATTGCACGCTAATAACTGATAATGGAGACTCTTCAATTAAGCAAGTTAAAAGCAATTTAATAAGGGCCTGCATTTAAGATGTTTCTTCGTTGACGGCATTTATCTCGGTAAATACTAGGTTTCGGTATAGAAATACGTTAATAAAATATTTTCCAAATTGATAGATCTATCAAAATTCTTAATAATATATAGCGTATTCTGTTTGAAATATTAGAGGTATTTGCTGGCACTTGTGAAAACGAAGATCCGGACCATAATACATTCATGTGCTAGCATTGAATACTGCAACATGCAGTAAACTTTTACTATATTCCAGGAACTATTACGGATTTAATGACGATATAAACAGTTCAAAGCCGAGTAAAGTACGTGTTCACATGAAAAGACTTGGTTTTTCGGGAGGGTCTGCAACAGGTATCTCGGCATAGCAGTAAAATAAATATTTACCATAAGATAGTAATGAAATATGGAATGGAATGTAAGAAATTTCTCCAAAACTTTCTTCAATGGAAGTGAAAAGCTATTACAGTTTAATGAACGTAATTAAATATGTGCACAAGTCAATACAGAAAATTAACCGTCTGTCCTACATACCTATTTCTTACCAAGACGAAATGTAGGCGATGAGTCACAGAATTTCGATGAGGTTCTTCGAAATAAGAGAAACGATTAAAAAAACATATGGATGTTCTTTGTTCGACATTAATATTATTCTAGCCTTATCAACTGTTTAAAAAAATTAAATCTTTAGAACGTTAAATTAATAATATCTCATTTCGCATTTTTTATGTACACAAGGCTATAACTAATTAAAGGCCCACTACGGGTATCTCGTGAACTATATACAGGATGTCTCAGAAAAACTACTCCTAACTTTCTGAAGTTGTAGAGGTCATATAAATAAGCAACTTTTATTAATAAAGTTGTGACCGGAAATGTTTCCGCGTCAAGTTAGAAGGAAATAAAGAAAATGAAGATTATAAATAATCTCGATGTAAGAAGTATCTTTTCTATTTATTTATGGTAGCTAGACAATTTTAATTAATCTCAAATTATTGAGACAACTTGAAAAATTATAAGAAATGTTCAAAAGTAAGGCCAATGTTTTGGATGCATAAGTTATGAGGACGTATGATGGAACGATGAATTCTTCGAAATATCTGAAGGTGATTACGAATACCATCAAAAGTAATAATAATTTGAGCCACTAAATTCCTCTTCTGTGTTGACAGGTGACTTCAAATGCAAAAATGAATTTGAATCATAACTCGAGATCGTTCAGGCAAGGTAAGGACAATCGCTGGATTGGGAGACATGGTCCTTATCCTTGGCCCGCACGATCGCTAGATATGACTCCAATTCAGTTTTACATTTGGGGTCATATTAATCGAACGTCTATGCCTACATAGGAGTGGAATTAGTGGCTCGAATTATTCTTGCTTTTGATTTTGCTTTGTGATCGTCCTTAGATACTTCTAAGAATTCGTTGTTCAATCGTACAGCATTATAACTTATGCACACAAATTGGTAGTCTTAATTTTAAACATTTCTTCTAATTTTTCAAGTTTTCTTATTAAACTGAAATAAATTATAATTGTATAGCTACCTGAAATAAATAGAAAAATTACTTTTTACATCGAGATTATTTCTGGTCCTCATTTTCTTTATTTCGTTTTATTTCGTGGAAACATTTGCGGACACAAATTAAAATATAAAATTAGTAAAAGTTGCTTATTTACATGCCCTCTACTACTTCTGAAAGTTAGGAACAGTTTTTCTGAGAAATCCTGTATATACAGGGTGTTAATAAAAAAACTGTACACCACTTGGCAGGTGACAGTAGAGATCAAAACAAGAAAAAAATTCTAATAAACGCATATCCAATTCTCAATACAGGGTGTCCACGCAATGTGTTCACTCTTCTAGAATTTTTATTTTTTACATAAAATTCGGGAAAGATAAATTAAATAAAAAGCTGAATTTTCCGACATACCACTGGCCACCGCAGGACTTCCGGTTTCGGCGGAAGTCATATCAACTTTCTTATTTTAAATGGAACGCCCTGTATATTTTTACATATTTGGAATCTACAGATCATTGTGAGTCCGAATATGTATCACTTGGCAATTTTGGTTTCCACGACAACGAAAAAAGATTTTTTTTGTTTTTCAGTATGCAAAGTTATGTATGGTGTATTTTCGTTCTAATGCGATCAAGTAATTCGAGAAAGCAACTTCTTTGGTTGCACTTTGGTTTATTAACATTTTTACAGCATGTGAAATTTTCATTAGGTTGTAAATTATTTTCTTTTTTAACGGAATTTATTTAAAAGACACTGTTCATGCCAGAGAAATTAATACAGAAGATAAACTTTGGCAGAGAGTTGTAAACGCTTGTCAGCAACTGAAAAATCAAGTTGCTTTCAATCAAGTGTGCGAGTCTCTTCGACGGCGACTGCAACTTTGTTTACAACAGCAAGGACGACAGTTCGAACATCTTCTGTGATAGTTTTAGTGTGTTAAATTCGTTATTGATTGTTTGATTCTTTTTTAATTAAACCATACTTCAAATACCATTGAATATTGAACCTGGGTTTATTACAATCTTTTTTTGTTTTGTTCTCTACTATCACGTGCTGAAGTATGTAAAGTTTTTATATTAACACTTGTATACCGGCGATGGCTTATTTTTCCAGTTAAGCTGCAACATGCCGTCCCAAATTTCATTGCTAGAGTTGATAAAGAATTTAACAAAATAACCCTCTATTTGGTATCAGCGTATTAAAAAAATGTTTTATTAAACTACGCTAAAAAACGCAAGAAGTTCCGCTAAAAAAAATAATTTAGCACCTAATGAAAATTTCACATGCTGTAAAAATGTTAATAAACCAAAGTGCAACCAAAGAAGTTGCTTTCTCGTATTACTTGGTCGTATTAGAACGAAAATACACCATACATAGCTTTGCATACTGAAAAACAAAAAAAAAATTTTTCGTTGTCATGGAAACCAAAATTGCCAAGTGATACATATTCGGACTCACAATGATCTGTAGATTCCAAATATGTAAAAATATACAGGGCGTTCCATTTAAAATAAGAAAGTTGATATGATTTCAGGCGAAACCGGAAGTCCTGCGGTGGCCAGTGGTATGTCGGAAAATTTAGCTTTTTATTTAATTTATCGCTCCCGAATTTTATGTAAAAAATAAAAATTCTAGAAGAGTGAACACATGGCGTGGACACCCTGTATTGAGAATTGGATATGGGTTTATTAGAATTTTTTTCTTGTTTTGACCTCTACTATCACCTGCCAAACGGTGTACAGTTTTTTTATTAACACCCTGTATAAGTTACAAAAAATTACAAAAAAAAGTTGCGCTATTTTGGGGTCTATAAAAATCGCTTCTGTCTTTATTCGTTTCTGAAACATCTTCAAAAAACTGAAAATTCTCTAGTTCGAAGTCAGAAGAAATAGGTTAGGATTGCTTTTAGATTTTCGTACCAGTGCAGAAATAAAATCTGAATACAAAGATACGTCACACTTTCGCTTTTTGTTCGTTCTTTCTTAATACTTTCTTTTCTTTTAAACTCCTACTCACAAGTTTTTTCGAGTTTCTTTGATGCTTTCGTTTTAAAACAAAATATTTTAATTACCAAGAAATATTTTCAGATGAAATCAGGCGCAACGTGAAAAAATTCGGACAGTTTTCAAAAGTAACACGCCGCGCCGTATAAGGATTGTTACAATCGTATCACTTAAATGATACTACTTGATTAAGTAAATAATAATTCCAAATATCTAGGCCAATACGTTTTCCGCTTCCATTATTCTTAAAAATAGTTTAAAAAATTATAATTAGACGTCATTTTTCTCGGAAATAATACACTATTTACACTGAGAAAAATGGAATTTTGCGATTTTGATAAAACATCATTCCTATCGATAAAATAAAAGTATAATGTAAAAGTATAAAGCTGTCATGTTATAAGATCCATCTTACTCTAAATTAATCATGATTCTTAGCACAATGAAATTGTTTAAGTTTAAGAATGTAAAATTATCATTTTACATAAAACGTATTGTTAAAATAATAAACCATAATGAAATACAGCAATACCTCGTTAATCTGGCCTAATTAAAATGGGACACATCCGGATTACTAAAATATTCGGATTATAGGATCATTTTTAAAAATTCACAAAAATCAGGTATGTACACATTACATAATGCAAAAAAAAGTTTATTATTGAAATACAAACACTAACAAATAAAACTATTATAAAATATACATAAGTATGTATGTAATTTAAAGGAAATTTGTAAATTTTGTTTGATACAATTTATCAGTTTTCATAATAAATGCCTTTTCTTGAAGTCTCTGCAAAACTGTTATTTCTGCAGGCGGAACATCATTTTCTTTGGCCCACTCTATGGCAACATTTAAAGCCATTACTGCTTCTTCATTCTTAATCGTTCTTCTAAATGGTTCTTGTTCGTCGCCGGAATCGTTTTGGACGTTTTCTTCTAAAGGGAGTAAATTTTCATCACCATAAATCCAAGACTGAACTTCGGCTTCTGTCAACACTTCTCCTCCGGCCTGGTGTAGCATAGAAGAAACTAAATGTTTATCCTGCCTTGCAGAAATGATCTGTGATTTAAAAATGCTGAGAGGTAAATTGTCTTCGTCTTCATATTCGTCGGGATCAATGACATCAAAATTTAAAAGTTTTTTTCCATGATTTGGATATTGTAGCTGGGGAAATACTGTTCCATGCATGAGAAAGCCAAAAGACCGCATCTCTTAAAGTTAAAGACTTTATGCACTTAGAAATGTCATCTTCATCAAACGATAAAATATGACGCAATAAACTTTTTCGATACGCCACTTTTGTTAACTGAATAATGTTTTGATCAAGAGGTTGAATGACGGCAGTTGTGTTTGGAGGAAGAAACATAATTGTGAATTCTCCCGTCTCTGTGTCAATTTTTTCTTCTCTTTGACCATGACATTTGGCGTTATCCATTTTCAGCAATGCCTTTTCTTCTAAATTTTGACTTTTGAGAAAGCTTCTTACTTGTCTAACAAAGTTTTGGACCCATTCATTAAAGATAAATGAAGTCATTCAAGCATTTTTTGAAGATTTGTAGTCGACAAGTAAATTCACATTTTTAAATGCTCTAGGAGTTTTGGATTTTCCTATCACTAAAGGCTTTAATTTATGTGAACCATCACTATTTGTACAAAATAAAAAGGTTACCCTTTCTTTTGCAACTTTTCTACCAGGCGCTATCTTTTCATCAAAACCTACTACTGTTTTGTCGGGAAACATTTTCCAGGAGAGTGCCGATTCATCGCAATTGTAAATCTGCGAAGAACCCATATTTAACTCCAATATTTTCTCTTTGAGTTTTGACAGAAAAGGTGAAACAGCAGATTGATTACTTGGCAATTTTTCTCCACAAACTTGGAGTCGTCTCAAACCATGTCTAGATTTAAATTTTGCTAACCATCCTCTACTTGCTACAAAATTGTCCTTACCATAAACTTCTGCATAGATTTTTTTCGCCTTGGCAGCGAGCATGGCAAAAGAAACGGGAACATGTCTGGACCTTTGCGTGCAAAAGCAGTTATACAATCGTTTTTCCATTTCTGGGTACTCTGCTTGCTTTAATGTTTTCCTAGACGGGATTTGCTGGTAACAATTGCCAACAAACTTTTCTATTCTCGATTTATTTTTCTTAATTGGGAAGAACAAACGAAAGAGTCGCCGCCCTGGTGTTTATACGTGAACTTTCGTATGTGAGATCAACTGTCAGTGGAACAATCAAATATTTACTGTTGTGTACCTCAGTGTCATAGTTATTATTCTTATTATACCAAAAATGTATCGTTCCGTAGGTTTTCTAAGCATAAACTGATCAAAAATCGAAGGTTTATTATAGTTATCTCACATACGAGGGCCATTTTGAGCGCCACCTACATTCCATTGTTCTTCCCAATATCGGAAATGATCGACGTCCCAACATTATATTTTTCTGCGAGACTCACACCACTAACACCAGCCTCTAGCTTCTTCAAAATTTCATGCTTTTCTTTGATACTTAAAGTAATGTATTTTCTCTTTCGAGCCATTTTGAATACTAACTGTTGTCAGTTGCAGACAAGTTAAAACATGCATATTCAGCGAATTCCGTTTATTCTAAATGAAATATGACAATCCGGATCACAGAAACTTTTCAAATCCGGACTACAAGGTACACAATGGAACAAGTAGTAGGCCCGAATTACTAGATCATCCGGATTGTTGGATGTTCGGATTAACGAGGTATTACTGTATTATGCTGAATAAATTAGTAATAAAATGTCATGTCTGACTTTTTGTTAATTACTCCGGTAATTTTATCATGACAGGAAATGATACCCTAAACAACAAACCACATTTTATTCGGATTTTTTGTTAATATAAACGTACTCTTTGGTCCTATTTTTCTCAGTGTACTAAAGAAAGTCCTATTATTTTCTGAAGCTCTATTGATTTCTAAAGTTATCGATATTAAACATTAAATCACCCTGTATATTAGAATAAGGATAATATCCATCAAATCTATAAAAAAAGTTGTCAGGAAACGATTACAAAATTTATACAGGGAAGGGCAAAAGTATGGAACCGGTTTAATATTTCGAAAACTATTTGCCGCATCTGAATGAAATTTAAATCACCCTGTATATTAGAATAAGGATAATATCCATCAAATCTTTAAAAAAAAGTTGTCAGGAAACGATAACAACATTTATACAGGGAAGGGCAAAAGTATGCAACCGGTTTAATATTTCGAAAACTATTTGTCGCATCTGAATGAAATTTAAATCACCCTGTATATTAGAATAAGGATAATATCCATCAAATCTATAAAAAAAGTTGTCAGGAAACGATTACAAAATTTATACAGGGAAGGGCAAAAGTATGGAACCGGTTTAATATTTCGAAAACTATTTGCCGCATCTGAATGAAATTTAAATCACCCTGTATATTAGAATAAGGATAATATCCATCAAATCTATAAAAAAAAAGTTGTCAGGAAACGATTACAGAATTTATACAGGGAAGGGCAAAAGTATGGAACCGTTTTAATATTTCGAAAACTATTTGCCGTATCCGAATGAAATTTGGTATGTGCTTTAGGCTCAATAAGACCTACATTATTAATTTATGTTATCCATTTATCTTGTTTTATTTTTATTTCCAAGGTCAACTTGTGTTTTTTTTTTAATGGCAACCTCCTATTTTCTTTTAATTTAATTATTCTTTAAACGGTCATATAAAAATTTTGATACGTTATATAAGAAAATTTTTGAGAAAATAACGGTTGAATGTAAAAAAATTAAATTACAATAAATTTGGTCTTATTGACTCTAAAGCACATGCCAAATTTCATTCATATACGTCAAACAGTTTCCGAAATATCAAGCCGAATCAATATTTTACTAAATGCCCTTCCCTGTATAATTTTTTCGACTGAATTAAATTTGTATAGGGAACAAATTTAGAAGGCACTGATGTTCACAGAAAAAGAAACAACTGTCATATGAGCGAGATATAAACTAATATTAGGCTTTTTTAAATTTAATTCCAGTGATACTTGGAAAAGTCACAGCGAGAAAGCATTTTAAAGTTAGCCGAACAGTTTTCTAAATAAAAATTGAATATAAGTAAATCGACTACAGTTCATTTTTTTTACTATATGCCGATCGTATAAATCTGAGTTAAGGAAATATACGACGAAATGACGTGATATCACAATATGTAGCTATAGTATAAAAGTACTTTGACTTATCGATCGATCGGCATATCCTAAAAAAATGAACTGTAAATAGAAACTTAGTTTCAGATATGCTCAAACTATCCTAATTTCTCTTCGCACAAATCTTTCGGGAAAGTGTGTTCTTAATTATTTAATTTAAGTAATAAAAATCCTACTTTTTAAAAATAAATTACATTTTTGAAGCTTTGCTGAAAGTCTAAAATTAATCGAAATTGGTTTTCACATCTTTTATAGTTCACAAGACTTTTATCTGCAAAGGCTGGAAGTTACAATATTTTAAGTACGATACGTTCTTTGCATACACATACAATTTATACAATTCGAAAAAAGAAAAACAACTCTCTTTCTCGTTTATGCTACGCTAAATTGTTTTTGTGAACACCCAGAACAAAATTCGAATTGGGCCCTCTAATTAACAGAATAAGGAGATTATTTAAAATTTAAAACCGAAGGTAAAATCGGCATGGTTTTCTGTTCACCAGAAAATTAAGAATAATGTTTGTACTAATTGTAAGTCAACAACCACACAAGAGACTTGGAATCTAAATCAATTTTGGGGGTTTCACAGAATCCAGTCCTTTGAACCGAACTTTTGGACTGCATTGGCAGAAATAAATTATTGAATGCGATTGTTATGTGTTTTACAGAAACGAGATTTATGTTAATATCAAAGAATTGCAAAGTCTCACCTCCAGGTTGGCCAAAATGAGTTTGCAATTCGCATGAGGTACCGCATCGGAAATCTGCACAACGAAATCCTCGTAAGCCCCGGACCTCAACTCCAAGTTTTGGCAAATTCCGGCGAAGACGGCGAGTATTGTCAACGAAATCCGGAGAACGAACGCCATTTTTAAAGGCGAAAATCAAAATATGTAATTGTATTTTCACTGTTCAAAGCACAAGGTTTTACCACAACAATCAGTTGTTCACTGCGACTGATTCATCGCCGGCATTCGTTTTTTTTTTTTAAATTTAATTTTGATGATACTTAAAAGTTTTTCGGCACTCTTATTTTTCCGAAGCATAAAACACGTACGCAACTGCACTTTGTATAAATAATTGTGTTCATCGATTTAATCCGTTACCAAGGGAACAAACTACTCGGTTGCTACACGAAATTATTCGTTCAAAAGTTTCGCTCTGGTGGCAGAGCGTGGCGATACACGAAAGCTATCAACTACACACAACAAACTCCGTACACCCACTGTGGAGTGTCGAGGCCGCGCGTAAGTCAGTAGCCCATTGCATAGGCCCCCGAGTCCCCACCTTTTTCCGCCGCCGAAGATGCGTTCAAGAAGATGACCGTTTGCGATTGACGGGCACGCCTGTGTATTTTTCTTAAATTAAGTTCCTCACGCACACTATTCGGGAAGGGCGCCAGGAGTAATTAAATAAAAACAACAAATAATACGGATAATCTTACATAAATCTGTTACTTTTTTTTAATTGTTTAGTATGTATAATTCTTGAGAAATTTTCATTAAAGGCTTTAAATAGTTAATTTCTGAAAATTCGTACGTGAACGTAGTCCCTAACGCACTTTCTCCTAAAAGTATTTTGAAGTTGATTGAGCTTCCGGAAGTAACGGAAGTCGATCTCAACTTTAAATTTGTGCTGCATACTCTCTTTTTCTAATTCCTGAAGACGTCAAGTTTAATATACTAATAATTTTTGAAGTACATTGAATAACAATTTAATCGATAAGATTATGTACGAAAACTACGCAAGGTTTTTTTTGGGCAGAGAGGGAACACCTAATTGAAACCGCGCCAAATAGGGTTTGAGGACCAAAGCTGTGACTAAAGCCCGGATATTTAGGCAATTGCCTAAAATTTTGTTTAAGAAAAAACATAGGCAATTAAGTTTAAAGTGGCATTTACATTTATGAGTACTCGTATCCGAGTTGCGATACTCGGATGCAACTCGGTTGTTAATTCGGAAGTGTAAACGCCTACTCGTATGCGAATTAACATCCGAGTATCGCAACTCGGATACGAGTACTCGTAAATGTAAATGCCGCTTTAAACATATACATATATTCCAATTCTAATGAGATCGATATATTTCTTGGTTCTAGATACCTAGTTTTACACTATTTTAAGTACTTGCCTAATTTTAAAGCTTAAGCGCCTATAAATTTTGTTGTTGACTATTTTATGCTTAAAGTGGGTAATTGTACTGGTACAATTAATTTGTATGAATTGTTTTTCTGTGTGTGGAAATAAGTACATTTTAAAGACATTGGACGTGTTGAAAAATTGAAATTCAAAATTTTTAAATTTAAATAAAATTAATTAATTAATTAATTAATCACGAAAGAATTTTCACGTTTTAATTGTTAATATGTATAAACAATCTCAGAGGATAAGGGCCCCAAGCGGCAAACTTTAGCCAAAATACTGACTACTTTCGTTAAGTTGCCATTAAGATACGTTAAAGTAAATAAGCCATGCGATAAAGATCCTGAGCGCATGAGAACCTCACCCACGCAAGGTAGCGTAGCCGGTCCAAAGACACCTTGCAATCCCTTGAGGTTAGGCGACTTAAGTCACTCCGGTGATCTAAATAAACGAGACCAAAAGGGAGACGCCGCCACCTCGCAGTTGCAAACTACAGAAGGGGCTGGAGTTTTAAATATGTAAACATTATGAATCCGCAGGGAAAGAAGATTCAAAAACAATTAAAGGGTTGCGTTTTCCATTTTCACATTCACATTCGATAATTTTTTATGAAATGTTCGTCGAACTCTTTTCGCGGATAAAAGTATCCCCCTTGCTATTTTATTTTTATATCTTTGTTCAAATTTAAAAACTGTCATCTTTGTTTCTTCTTTAACTTTACGGTCGCCCCTTTTTGCGAGTGGGTATTCCAGCTTAATATTCTTGGTGTGGGCGCCTAGAGCAGGTATGGTATATGGCGAACCTTTTCTTACAAACGGGTCAAATTTAAATTAAAAATTTTATAGTAACGGACCGTAGACACATTTTACTTGCACTCCATCGCTGAGAATTTTTAAAATTTTAATTAAAGGGCTATTATTTTATCTATTTATTTTATTTATTAGATACAGCTATGGAATGCATGAGTACCTTATTCATTCAACGTAACCGTCAGTGCCGTACCGTGAATCAGTTTCACTAGAGTGTTGATATAATTCTTGAATACCAGGAAAGTAATTCATTGATCGGAAGGTTTCGTGTGAAGTGCAAAGAATAAGGTGGATAAAAAAAGAAAACGAATGAAAAAGTGAAAGCAAAAGAAACCCGCAAGAAAGGCAACGAAACACAAAGTATTTGTTAAAAGGTAACAGACGAGAAATGAAATAAACTACAAATAAGAAAAATGAAATAATGGAAAAAGAAGAGATGAAGTAATTGAAAATCATGCAACTAACAAAAGAAATCTAAAAAAAAGAACGCTAACGTAACATTAAAAATTTAATAAATTTGATAATTTAAAGACACATTAAAATAAATAAATAAATATTTTTTTTTTTGGCTTTTCTTGATTTTACTTCCGTTTATTTCATTTCTCGTACATTTTTATTTCACTGTATCTGCTAAACACAGTGACGGTGAATGTCTTAATACAGGCATGGGCATGGGCATCCCACCACGCTAAGCAGTAGGTCAAACGAGTGTCGATTGCAGCTAGCTTGGTCCCACGAAATATAAAATTGTAGTTGGCGGCGGCGCGGTGTATTCGTTTTGATGCTGTTCATATTGAATTAAACCGAAAATTATTATAAATATTGTTTAAAAAAGGTTTGTTTTTCAATTTAAAATGGTCTCGAACTTGTACGACACTATTAAACGCTAATAAACCAACATGAACTAACTCGCTCGGCGCTCTCTGTTTTTGATTTCGTTGATATGACTGAGTCAGTTATGTGCCGGCGCTTGTTTCTCTGAAACATCGAGATCGTCACAAATAATTGGGGGTGGGGGTCGAGCTTTCGGCGAGCTCGTGCCCGTCCCTGTCTTAATAGATATATAGGAAACTACCCCTAACAGATCGTTGAAAATTTGCACATGGTAATAATCGATGAGGAACTATATTTGTAAATATTACAATATCAGTCATGACGTACTTCCGGTTTTACCGGAAGTCGATACTAACTTTCTTGTTTTAAATGGAATGTCCCGTATATTGTTACATTTTTGGATTCCCCGTTTTTTGTAATAAAGTTAAAGCAATATTTTTCTGATAAAAGATAAATCGTATACTTTATGTGGAGCTGACAGAATCCACAGAAGTTCAAAGTTTTCAACAATGAATAACTTGATTTTTTTTAATACAACTATTAACTTTTTTCTGCACCATCTGACGCCAAGTACAATTTTCTTTCTATTTTGTATAAACAATGTTTTGTTTACCTCTAATGGTTTTCAAGAAATTTATGCAAAATTTATTTCTTATTAAATACTGACTTATAAAGACTTGCTTTTCGAATTTCTTGTGCATCCAACAGCTCAGACGCATTTCTGACTCTTCGTTACAGACCCTCCCTACTATTTACAAGGATCTGGTATCTTTTATTGTACACCGTAGATAAAAATCAACTGGGTCAGATCGGGTGATCTTGCATGTCAAACCCAATGATCACCGCATTCTATTCAACGATCTTCAAACATTTCATCCAGTATTGCAAAAGTGCTTATTAATAAATGGATAACATTGTGAACAAAACTATGAAAAATCAGCTAAACCAGTTCCGCTTATAATAAAACATTGCATTGTTATAATGTCAATATTTAACAAGAAATAAATTTTACATAAATATCTTCAAAACCATTAAAGACAAACATAACATTGGTTATACAAAATCGTAAGAAAATTATATTTCGCGTCAGATGACGTAAACAAGTCAGTGGTTGCATTTAAAAAATATCAAGTTATTCATCGTTGTAAACTACTAACTTCTGTAGAATCTCTGTAAGCTGTACGTAAAGTGTGCGATTTATTTTTATCAGAAAAACATTACTTCATTTTTGTGATCAAATAGTGAAAAATACAATTATCTATCTTTTTTAGTTCTTGAAATATTCCAATTTATTGTAATCACTGCAATCGTGAATATTTTTACAAAAAATTTGATTATTGTCAATACAGTTTAGCCCCGATGTATGTGCATACAAAAGATGTAGAATTGAATGAGGAATCCAAAAATGTAACAATATACGGGGCGTTCCATTTAAAATAAGAAAGTTATTACTGACTTCCTGTAGTACCGGAAGCACACTATGACTGATTTTGTAATATGTAAATAAATTTTTTGGGCTGCCTAAAAGTGTGCCTATTTCTGAGACATTAACTGCCTATTTGCCTGCCTAATTCAGTCTTTTTAAATGCCTAAAAATCCGAGCTTTATTGTTGACGTTTCGTCTACTTCTTCAGTAGTCGTTTCAGATATCTGCTGGTATCAGCATATCCTAAGAACTTGAAGCGGTTCCAACCAGGAAACCAAGTGCAGAAATGAATCACGGCCGCGGAAACCAAGTTACAAACTGCCTTATTCATAAAAAATATTCCTAATATTTTTTTACTTTAGTTAATGTATAAGCATCTTGACGTTTTGGTTGCTTAGCGAACACTAATTTGCGTAAAAAATATCGATTTTATTCTTTGGAACCAGCTGATACACACATATCCTCACAGGTAAACTAATATACAGGGTAGTTCTTGAATAGACCGACAAAAAATACTGACGAAGGAAGAGATTCCCACAATAATGGCAACATGTTAAAAAATTTATGTATTTTAGTTTTCCAGAAATAATGACAAATTATCTCCAAGACGATACGATACGTTCCTAGTTGAGAAAGAGCAGCAGATGAATGTTACGACGCGGCGACTGGCGTGAACTTGACCTTTAAACGTAAGTGACGTAAAATACGAACGCTAAAATATTTACTTGACAAATGCTTGCAAATCACCTGAAGTAGTGTAAGAAATCGGCAATTTCGTAAATCATTAAGCTCAGTACGTAAGTTAAATTCGATGCAACGTCGCCTACGCGACTGCGGAAAAATGCACCCACATAAAAATTATGTAAGCACACGTTACAGCGATTCGCTTTATCATGAGTCATGACTGGCCTTTGCGAATTGCACTCGAAGATTTCAACTGCACTGGTGACTCATCGAAAAAGCCAGGTCTGCATATGAGTAGACAGTTTCGGAAAATCACGATGAATCATCATGGGGCAACTGGCCCACATGTAAGTGTTACGTAATCGGAATTTCCGTTATAAAATCATATAAAAGAAGACTGTTTTCCACGATAGATATCCGACACCGAGAAGTCGTTTGGTCGTGAACACTTCCCTGAGTCCGAAAGTGTAATTAGCATTCAAGGGATGTCCTAGTGAGTGAACAAACTCCGAATATCCGTCCGTGTCTTTGTATCTAGTACCATGGTTTGGGTGAGAAAACATTAGTTTGTTTGCCAATTAGTTATGTTATTAGAAACCAACAACTCTGCTTTATTTTATTTATGAAATGCTGTTTTTCTCATTATGAAGTCATTCTGGATTTGCATTGTCTCGTATGTAAATAAGGTTTATTCCAACAAGCAATGTGTCCGTCATAAATATTTGGGCTTCTTTCTATGGCCCAACATTACGCGTTACCCTTCCCTTACATTTTCGGTTTCCTTTAATTATTCGATCCATCACTGATGTTTGAATAATAATATACTAATAATTAGTTTTGTTTGTTAGCTATTACAATTTCATGTTCAGCTTCGATGTAAGTATTCACTTTTGCACATCTTTGAAAACGTAGTTAAACTCATTGCCTCAGTTAATACAATGTACGACGCATTCATCATCAACTGGGCAAGTGTGTGTTATTAGTTCATGGCCGCCTCCCTAACGGTAGATTAGGACACTCTGTGTATCGCAAACCAACCCACATTGATCGCTATCTGAATGCACATTCACACCATCATCGTCATTAACTCACTAGTCAGCCGCGTCTTTGCCCTATCAGAACTCTCTTCACTTCAAACTGAACTAAACCACGTAACAAAAGTCCTACTTAATAACGACTACAAAAAACATGACATCCATTTCGCGTCATCTCACCCCAATTCCACCACGCCCTGAACCTGATACACCTCCAGTCGTTACAGCTTACCCACCTTACATCCACACCATAATAGATCGAATCGGCAAAATTCTCAAACAACAGAACATCAAATCCATTTACTTACTCATGACGAAACTTTCAGACTACCTACCCTCCACAAAAGATCACATCCCCTTACAATCCGAAGGTGTGTACCGAATTCCATCTTCCTGTGGGCGTGTATACATCGGTGAAACAAAACGATCTGTTAGCATTCGTGTTTCTGAATATGAACGCTGTACTGGACTACTACACACAACTGGCTCGGCCCTAGCTGAACACAAACTAGAAACCGGGCACCAAATCCTATTTCCTACACAAAATTTCTATTCCGCTCATATCATTTTTTCAATCGTAAAATCCGTGAATCCATAGAAATCCTCAAACACCCCAATAACCTGAACCGTGATACTGGCTTTTACCTCCACAATATCTGGAAACATCTCATTAACGATCCGTTACGCCCCAACAGACCAATCCCTGCTCACCGTTCCGACCCACTACTCCCATCGACCACAATAAATACCACGACAACAAACATACCTACTCATTCTCAACGACTAACGAGAAGCAGCAACAACACCACCAGCCACAGTAGCCCTGAGGAAGTTCTTCTACAATGGAGAACGAAACGTTGGCAGTAGAAGAAGTCAACGTGACGCGGTTCCAACCGCAAGTCAATTAAAACATTTTGGTTCTCGTCTTATGCATTTCGGTTAAATTTTTAATTATAAATTGTTGTACGTACACAGTTTCATGTAGTCGATGACAATGACACCGTACCAGGAAGACGCTGATATGTCGTTAAGTATTCCATAAGATTGCGTCCAACAGCATCGGCGCTGATATCGTGTCATTGCGGTATCGCCAAATGTAAAAACGTGGCCGAAAGGGACGATTCGTTGAAACATCACTCATACTCAACTCACACTCAAACGTGACGTTTTTGATATTGTTTGAAATTCGGAAATGCTTTTATATTTACTCTCATAATTAAGTTTATAGTCAGCATAGGTATTTGGATCATCAGTGGTTTATGACAGCTAGTCAAAAATCATTAAAATGAAAATTGAAGCGTTTTTGAATTTCAAATTAACATCAAACTGTCAATTTGAGTGTAAGTTAAGCATGAGTGATATTTCAGAATTTGGCCTTTACTTTACATTTCAAGTATGATTTCATAAACACGTAAAACATAAACAATTAAATAAATATTAGTTAGAAACTATACTAGTTGATCTTATCTTTTTTAATGAGAAAATTCAGTAGCGTTACTAATTTGTCAAGAGTTATTTCAAGAACCAGCGGTGAAACCACTCCATGTCGAATGCCAGTTTATGACTGATTAATTTCCTTAACGTACAGTCCCAAAATAAAAGGATTAGTTCTTTATCTCGTGCGTTCTAACAAGAAACACGTGTGCCTCAACATTAGGGCAATCGAAAAAAAAAAACTCTGGTAAGAAGGAAGTCGCCCATCTCCATTCAGACGACAGTCTTTTAATTTCAATTTAAAACCAAACAGATCCACGAGGATTTCTCCCATTTACCGAAACAAGATTTTTGATTTTTACTTGGTCGTTAGTCGTTATGAACGAAACGAGTTATAAATCATCGCGCATTGTGTTAGAATATATGACGTTATAATCCTATTTGTGACCTCATTGTCCCCGAGCAAGTTACGTCCACTTTTTCCTAGGGTGATTTCGAGTACACCTAAAACGTGAGATGCCGTTCTCACGCAGGATAAACGCAGGCACGTTCGGAATATTGAAATTAAGCCGCCTGTCAATGATGCGGAAGAGTAAATCTTCATCGTTGAGACCGAATTCTTTTTGAAAACATAAGTAATGCCCATAATTTGCGCATGTTTTATTTAAACGAAAACATCATATATGTAAAATATCATATATGTAATAATTGCTAACAAACAGTACACATTTAAAGTATGTATCATAAATATATCTTTGTATCATACGTACTAAACAATATTGACGTATTTCATAGAATAGAATACCCATTCTTTAAAAGGATTGAAGAATTTGATGTCTTGACTGGTAATTCAATGAATAAAGAGTTTTATTGGGGATGCAGTCAGAAAAGCTTACGGGAATGGTTATTCTCTGCATCAGGACGAAATAGTGAAGTTACAGATAGGACAAAACCATGTCTAACAAACGGAAACTTTGTCCAATGTAGCCAATATACAGTCCATGTAATTTTTAGTGTAGTAAATGCAGCACTGACCCACTCTACGTATACAGAGTGCTGATAAAGTCCCGCAACAAGCTCATAATTTGTTTATCAGAAGTTTTTTCGCAAAATCCTGAAGCAGGTAAATTTTTAATTTAAAAAATGCACCTTCTATTGCAAAAATCTTTTCTCGATCGGCATTTGTTTTTCCGCTGTGACGTCACCATTAATTTTTTAAATGGCAACCCTAACTTTTTAATGCAGATTTTGATAGTACTTCTTGTCAGCAAAATGGCGATGTTAAAAAGTTAATACTTTCCACAACAAATTTTTCGAAAAAAATAGACATTACAATTCAAAAATACATTGTTATTTTATTTTATTTTAATGATAATCTTCAAATTGAAAACAAAAACAAGTAGAAATTAACGAACATATTGAAACTGTTCTCCAGGAACCAATTGTTGACATTTTCATTGCAGAAAAACATAAATTTTTCAAAAAAATCCCAGACGATATTCTGATTCATGTCTATTTTTTTCGAAAAATTTGTTGTGGAAAGTACTAAATTTTTTACATCTCCATTTTGCTGACAAGAAGGACTATCAAAATCTGCATTAAAAAGTTAGGGTTGCTATTTAAAAAAATTAATGATGACGTCACAGCGGAAAAACAAATGCCGATCGAGAAAAGATTTTTGCACTAAAATGTGTCTTTTTAAAATTAAAAATTTACCTGTCTCAGGATTTTGCGAGAAAACATTAAATAAACAAATTATGAGCTTGTTGCGGGACTTTATCAGCACCCTATATAAATATCTTGCATCATTTAGTTAGATATATTGTAGAACTGAGGTATTCCTAATTTAGTTTGACTGATTGAACTAAAAATTACACGATCTGTATACGTATAGCGAACTTTGTCCATCGTAGTTTATCTATGTCTCGTTGTAAGTGTTGTATGAAATATCTGTGATGGTATCTAATTAATGAATTAGTTTTTTTTTGTGTTACACAAAACCTTGATAGATGCGCTTGTGGTTTGATGCAATTTGGCCCATTTAGCCTAAAACGCTCCATTTTAGCAAAACAGGGCGAAACTAGTGATTTTTGGTTACTTATAAAAAGTTAAGAAACTATTCACGGGTGTCTATTAGATTCGAAAAAACGCGTTCTTTTCTTTTTGTTTAAAATTCATTGATTCTAATTTCTTATGGAAAAATTTAGAAAGATATGGCGTATCATCTAATTCTAAAACTCCTGCAATACCTATACGATTGACAAATGTAAATGAGGTAAATGATTTTCTATCTACTCAAATAGATAATGAGGTTGATGAAAATATATTGAATTATTGCAATAGTAACTGTTTCAAAGATTTTAATGGAGTTTTCTTCAGTTTGGAAAACAGCGATTGTTAAAACATTACCTAAGGTAACGAATTCTTCTTCATTCTCTGATCTGAGACCTATTAGTATTCTCCCAGCTTTATCCAAAATCTTCGACAAACCAATACCCAAGCAAATCATTGAATAACTTAAATTTTCATAAAATATTACCCAATTGTCAATGCGGTTTTCGTCAAGGTTTTAGTATCAGTACAGCACTAATGCAAGTTAGAGATGATATTGATAGAAAAACTGATAATAACAAAATTACAGCTTTAATTCTATTAGATTTTTCAAAAGTATTTGATACTATTAATCATAAACTTTTATTACTAAAATTGAAATATTACGGTTTCTCCTCAGAATTTGTTTATTTTATTCAGTCTTATTTAGTTGGACGTATGCAGCAATATTGACGACTCATATTCATCACTACGTAATGTTATCTCTGGAGTTCCTCAGGGATCTGTCCTTGGTCCCTTGCTTTTTGTAATGTATAGTCCTGATATTGTAATTTCTGTATCCAAATGTAAGGTACAGGCGTATACCGACGATACACAAATACATTACAATTTTAAAGTGCACATTTTTAGAGACGCTGAGTCTATTATCAATTGTGATTTAAATACTATCAGTTCTCTTGCGTCTCAGAGTAATTTAAAGTTAAATAGTAAAAAGTCTTTTGTTATGCTATTTGGCAACAAAACCAACAAAGAAAAATTGAGAGGTTCGTTAAACATAAATATAAAGTGTGTTACACTACCTTCTGTCAATTACACAAAGAATTGGGGAATATTTTCGATAATACATAACTTAAAATTTTCATTGCACGTAAATTATTTGTTAAAGAAATCTTATGCAACATTAAAACTTTTATTCTCTAATCGACATTTTTGAATTTTACATTAAGAAAACTTTTGTGCGAATCGCTTGTGTTTTGATTATGGTGATGCTGTATACGGCTCTTACCTAAATTGCTTTGATCAAGGTCGTATCCAAAAAGTTAAAAATATCTGTTGCCGTTTTAATTTTGGCTTGCGTAGAAATGACCATGTGCTTTCTAAGAGAATCTTGAGAAACTTGTGAAACGTTCGAACATTCACTCTGTTTCTGTTAGGACTAGTATTCCTCAGATCATTTTCATATCATGCTGTGAAACTCTACAAAGCACAATAAAGAATCTTGTTCATTTACCATTTAAATATTTCAGGAAGAAACTTAAGTTGCTTTTACGTTCCCAGGAATAATTGTAAATGGGCATTTCTATGTGTTTTTTCTTTCTATTATATTTATTTCTATGTACATTAAGGTTATTTCTTATTTTTTGTTATAAATTTTTTGGCATACTGTATTTTAAAGTTTCTTGTTATTTATTTTCGTCCCTAAGTAATGTTAAGTGTAAGAGTAGCTTCAGCAAAACTTCGCCTTACTTGAGGAAATATGTGTTGTAGAAAAAATAAAGACAATTTATTATTATTATTTTTTGCGAGTGAATCGCATTTACAAGTACAGCCTCAATCAAAAGTAATGAAACTTTCAAAACTGAAACGCCGTAGTCAGAGTGCAACGGTGCCGAGTCAGAGAGAGCGCAACGTGTTGTGGGGTTCCGAAGGACTTCGGAAACATTCGTTCGCCATAAGGCTCTTCTCACTCGGTATCTTCTCTCTCTGACTACAGCGTTTCGGTTTTGAACGTTTCATTACTTTTGATTGAGGTTGTACATATTTATTTTTACCCTTACGCTTCGAAACTGTCATAGTAAAGTTGAAACGAACCATGAGCATGTCAGGGTCCCATAACACCAAAAGAATTCTATCAAAATTTTATTGCATTTCTGAGGCTTTAAACGTTTTAATTAATTTAGAGGTGTTCGCGTATTGATAATTTTTTTAAGTATTATAAAACTGTAACATTACAAAATTTGAGGTCCTAATAATATCTATGTATATGTGTAACCTAAGATGTTTGAGTAAAAAAATTCTTGGGTTTATTAACCCTGCTGACATTTCATCAAGTTCGGCCGGGAATTTTAAACTTCACGTCAACTTTTAGGTGTCCATAAATATAAGAATTTGAAAGCACAATTTTACAGCCGCTGTAAAACGGTACATACTTATCAAAGAAACCTTTTTTACTGAGAAGAAAAAGCAGTAAATCAAATCGTCCGTTATTAACGTAGGTTTTATTACTGTGGGGATATTTTGTTTTGTTATATCAAATTTTAATTTCTGATCTGGTGTGAATTTACTCTTACGGGAATGACATAGTACGAAAATTCGTGCGACATTATCTAGCAGGCAAATGAATTGACAAACAAAATATACACAGGGTGTCGCTAAATTGCGTGGACAAAGTTTAACCACAGATTCCTGCGCTCAAAATAAGACGATATTCATACCAAATATCATACAAATTGGTTCAAGCATTCTTTTGTTACAGAAAAAAATTCACTTTTTTTAAACAATTCCGATGCAGAATACTGACTTAAGCAAACACTTTTGGATATAAATAAGTTGGGTTAAATTATCCTATTTGGAGGCCAGGAATCCGTCTTTAAGCCATGTCCACGGAATTTAGCGACAATCTGTACATATATCAAACAGCAATTAAACAAACGTAGCAACAGATTTTAATACAGGGTGTAATTGACTTAAGTTTCTCTTATTAATACTGTAAGTTCTTTATCACATAAGAGAATTAAAAACTGATCTACCACAAGAACGTAGCGTCTCTAGATTGAAAATTAGTGTGTGATTTAATTTGTTACAATTATACAGATACCTTATGGAAGGTGATGGAAAAATGGCGCACCCACAAATTAATCACAAAACCGTTTTAAAAATCTTCCTATCTTATTTAGTTACATAAATCCCTAAAGAATTTAATGTGGCAAAGTTGTACACTCGGTTTAGAGGCTAAAAGCAATACCATCAATTTGTAACATTCATTCCACAAGATGTTAGCGTTGCTATGAATACGTAAAATTTATTATTACTACGTATTAAATACGAACATTTTTATACTAGTTCCAAAATTACCAAAAACAAAATGAAAGCTAGAAATTATTCTTATTAAATTTATGAAACTAACAATAAGTAAACAAAAGTAAAGAAAATATAAATTAACAAACGCAAAAATAAATAAACAAGTTTTCAGATTTCACAGAAAATGTTCAAAATGTTCTCCTTTTTTTTTGAACGCATAAACTGTGCCTTTCTTATTAAATTGGGTTGAAATGTTTGCAACATCGCAGGAACATTTTCAGCAACTGTTGCACCCTTTAAAGTATCCCACAAAAAAATTCATAGGCGTAATATTGGGACTTTGCAGTGCCCAACTAACTGCTCCACCGCGAGCTATCCAAATTTATTTTTAAGGGAAATATTAGATTTGTGTAATAATCGCCGCCGTCGATAGGTATCGCTACATCAGGCTCTTATGGCTTTACCATAATAGGCAGGAGCATCATCCATTTGGTACCACATGTTCTGTCGAAAATTTAATGGAACGTCCTCCAGCAGATGTGGTAAATCATTCTCTAAGAATTGCAGAAAATGTTGGATTCTCTACTGCCCACATGTGGTTGTTATACTTGTTGAAGGCGCCATCTTGAGTAAAAATTAATTCGTCCGTTCATAAAATATGAGACACAGTTTGTTCTTTTTTTCTTTAATACCTGTCAGTGTCAAAATTCTAGGGTTTCTGTTGGAACACTGCTTTTATCGCTAAATGTGAAATTGAAATTTCCCAACATTCAGGTAACGGGTGCCAACATCAGAAACATTTGACAGGTTTTAAAGAAAAAAAAAACGGTACATAGAAGATTTGGATCGTCATTATGCCTCCCCAGTAACCATTGGTAAAACTGTAGCCTTCGGACGTCGTCACCTGGCACAAGAGCTTGAACTCGGAGAGTAACGGTACGGATGATAATATCCTATACTGTATGACCACAATCTACACCGAACTCCCTTGCCATTCCTCTTAAACTCCTACTTGGTACTTCTTCTACAGTAGCTGTAATCGTTTCCTCTAGCTCTGGAGTTCGAACATTCGGATGGCCCTGATTTTCTTTACGTGGTATATAAAATCCCGAAATCCGGATCCGACTTTCGTTTACAAAGTCAACGTAATTTTCTAACTTCGAGCAACAGAAGGTGGCTTAATTTAAAAGTAAATTGAATTAAATACTCGGATTGCCGCAAAGTAACGCAAAATTCCAACCTTGACTACATCGTCCGTGCCCCACACGTCAGCTGTCGACGACGTCCAACGAATATCGAATTCGGTGGAGAGCCGCTGAAGCGAAAAAGGCGTGTCGCTATTCCCAGCGACCTCTCTCGTCGAAAGTCACCAACAGCGGTTGGGCGAATTCAGGTCCGGACAGACAGGAGAGTATGGCGGCGAAGTAACCGACGCTGACGAAATTGACCTTGCAATAATTTCAAGTTGGTTGGCCCCAGATATCACCACGAAGGTTTGAGTAGCCAAAGGGGGGGGGTGATCGTAGACGAAAATAGTAATAACAGCTACACCAGTAACACAGGTAACAGTAGCCAAAAGCTTGTCGGGATTTGACTTCGAAAAACATTAAATGCAGGGAGTGACAGTTTCAAAATCCGGTATCTTGATTATCGTACAACATCCAACTAGTCAATTTCGGCCTGTTGACTTTTATTGAAACACTCCGACACCACACCGAAACGTTCTATCTGAGAACTCGGGGCCGTACGCATACAGTAAAACTTGGATACAACGAGGGCTCAAGGGACCACGCTTATTGCTCGTTATATGCAAGTGCTCGTTATAAATGAAAAAAATTAAATGCATATGTGATATGTACTATGAACACCAAAAGAATCTGGGACAACTATACTCCTGCATTTTTGTGTTTATTCAATAAACTAATAAGTTTGAATACAATTTTAAACAATTTAAACCCTTTTTTCATGTCAGATTTTAATTCGACCGGGTATTGTCGATTATTTTAAACCGGTCTGAAGTTAACTTAAGGGAAACTGCTTTAAACAATGTGTTTTATTTCGTTTTTGGTGATAAAATTGATGCGAAGCTTTTTATTTTTGAACAAAGTTTATTTCGATTTTTTGACAAGACAAGACTTTTTTTATTGTAGCAACGACATTAATTTTTCTAAAAAATATAAGCACATGTGATTCATTAAATTTGAATTCAACATTCTCCCCCGCCTTGCAATGCGGAGTATTCAAGTTAAATATTTTACACATAATATATGAATATAATTCTACAGGGTAACATTGCGATTTTATTCACTGGTCTTTTGATTTCACTGTTTTGAGTTTTAACTTTAACAACTCGCACTACACCATCTTGACCAGGAAATACTTCTGTTATTCTTCCTATTTTCCATCTTGAAGGAGGCACATTGTCTTCCTTTAGAAGAACCAAATTGTCTTTTTGTAAATTCGGTTGTTGAACTTGCCATTTTGTGCGCTGCTGAAGCGTTGATAAGTAATCCTTTGACCATTTTTTCCAAAATTCTTGAATAATCTCTGTAGGTACTGTAGACGATCCAGTCGGGAACAGTATATATCGGTTATATCAGGATCCGCCATTAAATTATAAGGTCGAGATATTAAAAAATGTGCAGGTGTGAGTGTTTGCATATCGTTTGGGTCAGAAGATAACTGCGTCAATGGTCTGCTATTAAGAATAGCTTCAATTTGTGACAGTACTGTACTTAACTCTTCAAATGTTAAGGCAGCGTTAACGGTAATTTTTTTAAGATGTGATTTGACGCTCTTAATACCCGCTTCCCACAACCCACCAAAATGTGGCGCATTTGCCGGAATAAATTTCCATTCTACCCCTTCTGTTGCGAAAATATCAGTTAGACAGCTATGTTTTTCATTCATAAAGTCGTAAAGTTTTTTAAGTTCATTATTAGCACCTACAAAATTGGTGCCATTATCACTGTATTATCACTGTACAATTATTTTTGGTTTGCCTCGTCTAGAAACGAACCTTCTAAAAGCAGCTAAGAAACCATTGTTTGTTGTTTGCTTTTAAATGCAAAGCCTTTGTGGTAAAACATACAAACAAGCAAATGTATCCTTTGGAAAATTTATTACATTTTCCTGATCGTTCTTTTATTTATATTGGCCCACCATAATCTACACCTACTACATAAAACAGAGGCATAATTTTGGATCGTTCTTGTGGCAAATTTCCCATAATTGGGTTATTAATTTTTGGGTTGAACCGAAAACATTTTGTACAATTACGTACAATCATTTTTGCTATACCATCGTTTCTCAACCTGGGGGTCGCGACCCCCAAGGGGATCGCGGTGATATTGAAGGGGAGTCGCGAAAATAGCCTAAACAATAATGAAATAATTTTATGACGTCCTACATGTATGTTCATACCCGTCCCTATAAACGCAGCGACATAAAATTATAGGAGGGGGGTCGCGAAATGTTAATTTTATTTATATTTACTATTTGGGGGGTCGCGGAGCTAAGAAAGTTGAGAAACGCTGTGCTATACTCTTTCCTGATAATGGCCAATAATTTTGCCTGACTGAAGAGAGTAATAATAATGGACCTGTATGAAATAATTCTTTATGAATATTTTCAAAAATGAGTTTAGTAACTTGACCACTTTTTGGTAATAAAATAGGATAACACTGATCATAAGTTAAGTTCGAATTTTTTAAACGACCACCCACCTTTATGAACCCATCATTATCGATGAATGGGTTTAAATGCAGTATGTAACTTTTCTTATGAATAGTTTTGCCATTATTTGAGTTGTTAAATTCTTGAGGAAATGCTCTCTTTTACTCTATAACGCTTTGATGTCGTACTGTTGAAACCGAATCTCAGAATCCATGCTATTACTCGTTTTAATTTATTCCATGTCGAAATTCTATTTAGAATAAAGTTGGGTTCCACTGTTGTGATAAATGTTTAAATTTTTCTCTCTTCTTCATTAGTTGATAAATTTTCTTGAAATTCTGTGGAGTTGTCATTGAACAATTCCTGAAATTCTGGACCGTTCCACCACAATTTATTGTCTTTCAATTGTAAAGGAAAGCAACCTCTAGAATGTATGTCAGCGGGATTTTCCTTTGAAGAGATGTGATACCATTCTGAAACGTTTGTCAATTCTTGAATTTGTGAAACTCTGTGAGCCACAGAAGTTTTCCATTTACTAGGAGAATTCCTTAGCCAAGAAAGTGCAATTCTTGAGTCTGTCCATAAGAAAGTTTTTGATATTTGAATTTTCATGTTATTCTTCAGAGTATTTACTAGTTGAGCTAATAATACTGCACCCATCAATTCAACACAAGCACCATATGCTTTCTCGGAAGCATCTGCAAAACCTTGTAATTGTACTTCATTAGCATTTGAAACTAAAACATATCGTGATATGGAGAGTTCATTTAACCACTTTAATTCTCGCCTTACTTTCGACCATGCTGTGTGCAAAGATGTAGGTATTGATTCATCCCATCCAAGTTTAAGATTCCATATTTCTTGAATAATCAGCTTGGCTGTTACAATAACTGAACTGATGAGACCCATGGGATGGAATAATTGTGCAGTAGCGGATAAAATTGTTCGTTTAGTGATCTTTTTCTCTTCTGTTGACCCTACAGTAAATAAAAATTTATCAAATTTCATATTCCAAACCATACCTAATATTTTTGTTGATTTGAATATTTCCAATGAGTCATTTTCTTTGGAATTATACGAATAGTTATCTCTCCATTTACATAACTGAAAACCTGCTTGAGATAGAATATCTGTAACATCCTTTTTTATCGCTTCTACTTCTTCGATTGTACTGGCTCCTGTTAATAGGTCATCAACACAAAAATCGTTTTTAATAATTCGTGATTCTTTAGGAAAGTTCTTTTGATTTATGTTAGCAATCTCAAACAAACTTCTAATAGCGAGTAAGGGAGCGGCAGTAAATCCGAAAGTTACTGCATTTAATTCAAATGTTTTTAATGGCAATTTGGCATTTTCACGCCAAAATATTCGCTGAAATCTACGGTGTTCAAGCTGTAACCATATCTGACGGTACATCTGAGTAATGTCACCAGTAATTACAAATTCATGTGTTCTGAATCTATGTAGTTAATACAGAGAAAATGTCATTTTGTATGGTTGGTCAGTGAACTGACATTCGTTTATAGAAATACCATTTAATGGCTTACACGACGCATCAAAAACAACTCTGGTTTTTGTAGTTTCTTTATTTCTTTGACTACTGCATGATGCGGCAGAAAGAAAGAATGTTCAACATTATCTGATATTTCTGACATATGACCTTGTTTAATATAATCAGTCATTACTTTAACATATTCATTTTTGAAGTTTTCATTTTTTAAAAACCTTTTCTCTAAACTTAAAAACCTTTGCTTTGCTTGATCCTTTGAATCGCCTAAATGTTGTAAATTCGGTTTGAGAGGCAATGATACAATAAATCTTCCAGATTAATCGCGTTTTGTTGTATCTTTAAATATTCGTTCACATAATTGTTCATCATTAGTTAAATAAGTTTCATTTTTGTTTAATTCATCGATTGCCCAAAATCTTTTTACTTGGTCACATAATGAAGAAACAAGACATGTTTGTAATTGATTTGGTACTTGAAATGAACCAAAAACTATCCATCCTAATTTAGTTTTTTGATAAATTAATCCAGTAGAAGTTTTAATTTGTCCAATGCATAGAAGTTCCCAAAATAATTCTGCTCCTATTAGCAGATCTATCTCTCTTGGTTTGTAAAATTGTTTATCTGCTAGAATAATATTGGCAGGTAATTCTTTTATTTTTATTCTATTGCAGGGTACACAACCGGTTATATTATCAAGAAGAAAACAATTTATTTTTGCATTGAAATTTGAATATTTAGAATTGATTTTAATTTCAATTTTTTCATTTAAATGTGTTGCTCCTAAATTGATTCCAGAAACAAATATATTCGTAGGTGTTGTGGATAATTTACAAGCATTTTTGGTAATGTAATTTGATTGTGAAGCTGAATCTAATATTGCTCTAAGAGTATGTATATTACCACTCGCATCTTTCACATCTATTTCTGCGGTAGATAAAATTACCTCATGTGTTGTTTCTGATAACAAAGTAGTTGATGTATTTGTTGTATTTTGTTGCAAACTATTTTCTCCGTTCGTGTTTTCAAACTTACTTGTATGTAAAATCGTATTGTGTCTTTTTTGACTTATTTGACAGCTGGAGGATTTACAGTTTGCCACGAAATGACCTTTCCGCATACACTTTACACAAAGTTTTAACTGTTTTACTTTTTCACATCGAAGTCATGTATCTAGTTTTAAAAATTCTTCACAATTTTTAATAAAATGATTTTTGTTGCAGTAAGAGCATTTTGTGTTTAATATTGTTAGTGTCTTCGTGTTCCCTTTTTTAATGTTGATGTGTTTGTTAGAATGTGTATTCAGGTTTGTTAAATCTTGCATAACTTCTAGAGTTTTTGTTTATTATTTAAATAATTCAAAAATGCTTTGTAACTTGGAACTTCATCGTAATTATTTTCATTTTGTTTTGATTCCCATTCATGTGTTCGTTTTTTGTCTAATTTACTTAATAATATGGGCAGTAATATTGCATCCCAACTATCGATAGGTTGGCCAAAGGATTCTAGACATCGCATGTTATTATCAAGATTATTGATGAATGTTCGCAACCTAATATGGTAGCCTTTCAAGAAATATCTACAGTTTCTAATTTGAGAATTTCTCTAACGTGTATGTCAATAATGCGCCTTCTTTGATTGTATCTTTTACAAAATGAATCAAATGCAATATCATAATTTGTTTCTGTTGTTTTTAGTTTTAAGCATTTCAGCTGGTTCGCCTTTTAAAACATTCTTAAGGTAACAAAGTTTTTGAACTTTTGACAACGAATTATTTGAATGAATCATAGCTGTGTAACGGTCATAAAACTCTTGCCATTCGGTAAAATCTCCCTCAAAATAGGTAATTTTATGTTTGGCAAGTTTATCTTCACAATAGCATTGACCTTTGGTGTATTAGAATTAAGAGAAACATTATTTGAAGAATCATGAGAAGCCCCGGAACAATTTGATTGATTGTCATTTTTTGCGTTTTCGGAAAATTCGCCAATAATAAATTTTGCATGTGACATTACTTCAAAGTATGAATTAGAAAACTGTTCACGTTCAATAATATTGTTGTCTATATCGGGATCAAGAGTGTCAATTTCATCTTGTATTTGTTCAAATTTTTCATATAGAAATTCTGTCTTTTCTACACGTTTAATTATGTTCAATATGTTTGCTTTTGAAAGATTATCCATGTTCAGAGAACTGAGAAAATTCCTAAAAGCTGTTAATTGACCTTTTAGGTAGGTGCGCTTATTTACTAGTGACTTTATGTCATTCATGATTGAATTGAAATATAAAACTTATGAAAGTTAAGTACAGACCCATAAATTTGTGTATGTGTATATCACACAGCAGGGTAACGATTTCAATGGCTTCTTCAGTCCTGTTCGACTTCTAAAGATTGAAAGTTTCTTCTCGATCGCTTGATTTCTTGATTGCTGTAGGTAGATCTTCTATGTCCTTGTTCTCAAACTTTACCTCTTCACATCCACAGGTATGCTATCCGGCTCGTTAGGACCATGTTTTATTTCGTTTTTGGTGATGAAGTTGATGCGAAGCTTTTTATTTTTGAACAAAGTTTATTTCGATTTTTTGACAAGACAAGACCTTTTTTTATTGTAGCAACGACGTTAATTTTTCTAAAAAATATAAGCACATGTGATTCATTAAATTTGAATTCAACACAATGGGTGGTATGTATAAAACGTAGTACATGCTAATACTTCAAGCACCTACTTCGAAAGTGAAGTACCTACTATAGTAACGTAGTATTTACTATGCGATCTAGTAGATACTATTATGTAGAAGTTTTTACTTCGCATAGAAGCACCTACTGTAGTATCTACTTCAAAGCCTCAGACTCATTTTAATAGTAAATACTACAGCAGCGTAGTATTTACTACATGCTGTAGTATAAACTTTGCTTTCGTAGTATATGCTTCAGAGCTGCAGTAGGTACTTTATGTAATAGAAGATACTTCGAAGAATATACTAATTTGAGAAGTATTAGCATCTACTTTGTTTTATGCATACCACCCATTGTTTCTCTTTCCAAATGTGTTATCGTTTTACTGATACATAGTATCAGGATATGAAAATTCTCGTAACATGAGAATTTGGGACGCGAGAAATCCATATTGCTTTAAAAAAACGCCGTTCATCTACAGAGAGTTTAGATTCGTCTTAAGCTGGCTTTACACCGGAGGTAACATTGTTAATAACAGTGTTAATAGCAATGCTGTTAACAAATTATATTTTTGGGCCAAGAGATGTTAGAAACTTCTGTTATTAACATTGTTATCAACATTGTTGACAACATTTGCGATTAACATGTGAAGAAATGCCCAAGAAATGTTAGTAACATGTTGAAAATAATTTATGTTAATAACGTTTATTATTTTTTCCATTAACTTGTTAATAACTTTTTTAATAGCAGATATTTTGCAATCGGTCTGGAGGCGGTTGTAGATCAAAGAGCGTTGCTACGAAAATTTTACTGGCTTGTTATATCTGGAAACATGTTAGTATCATGTCGATAACATTTCATTATTTTCCGAGAGACTATATGCGCGTCAACTTTATTGTGATTTGTAGTTTTGAACGCATCTCCCTGATTTGTTAGTCTTGTTTTCCTGAATTCAGTATTCGCACTTTTCAAAGCTCCAAGATGGAATGTTTTAAGGAAAAAAGTATTAAAAAAAGAAGAAAAAATTATAGAAGAGTATAGGTATCGTAAGCATGAATATTTATGGAACTACCAGGTTTCAATTTACAAGGACAGACAAATTTACCGACATGTTAATAACTTGCATTACTGCAAGTTATTAGAAATAACAATGTTACCATTGTTGATAGCCATCTCAGTAATATTATTAAGTAGAATCTGATCGCGACTGTGATCTTAAGAAAATAATTTGGTGTTTTTCACCCATAAGTTGACGGTTCTCTGCAACTCCAAACTATTTCCAGTAATATTGTTGATAACAGTATCAATAACATTGTTACACATCCTTAAGATTCATTACAGCTCTTTGCAAGCAACAATGTTAGTAACAATGTTAATAGCAATATTAATATCAAATTGTTACCTACGTTTCCATCAAATGAATGTTATTCACATATTTGTTGCTAGCATTTTTGCTATTAACATGTTTTTGTTATTGTTTCGGTGTATAGGAACCTTTAGACACAGGAGAGTTTTCCTATTGTATTTTTTGAACGGCTCTAATATATTTTGGCGATAACATAAATAGTAATGGTTTCATCGAAAATAATCGTTGACTTGTGGAGCCGACTGTTTTCCACGGACTATTATTAAGAGTTAAAACGGTCTGTAACAATAAAAGATTTAGGTGAAGTTTTAAATGAACAAACGAAATAATTCATAAAGAAATACCTAGCGATAATTATAAGCTTCAAAAATATAGAAAATAATCTTTTTTGTATGTAGGTACACATTTGAACGAATCTCTACATCATAGGTTCTCAAACTAATTTCGTCTACCGCCCACTTTGAGAATCAATTATTTTGTAGCGCCCCCTAAAATTTTTAACTTTACCACATCTTAAAAATCACAATCGCAATCATTACTTTAATAACTTTAGTTAAATTATAGCCTGCCATATATGAGTCTTATCTTGTTTCCCCCAATTTTCTCTGTGCCCTTCACCGCCCCCCTGTAGGCCTCTAGCGCCCACAAGGGGGCGTTATCGTCCACTTTGAGAAAGGCTGCTCTACATCATAGAACGTTTGCAGTCCGTAGGCATGAAAATGCACTATCGATTCTAATTGTAAGTTTAACCCGTGTTTATGGAATTTCTTGATAGATAAATCCTAAGTACCTTTGCAATTCTTCGAAGGGGCGATTTTGGAAATACTGCTTCGGCTCTGTTCAGGATTAAGGATGACTAAGTTCTTATATTGGTGATTTGATGGGTACCGAATTCAGCTGAAAAATTCCGAGCACTAAACTAATAGAACTCCAGGAAACTAGAATTTCCGAATTACCTGCTGTTAAAGGTCCATCCATCGTACGTCATTTGTGTTTTAAATGCGTTTAAAGAATTGAACTGCATTATTTTTGATATAATCAACTTAATAAAAAAAAATTTAAGTTGTATTTTTTAATTAACGCCGAAAAACTGTCTTGTAAAATAGAATGTGTTCTATCTCCATATCGTATTTGCGCCCCAAATTGGACCAAATCTTGTACAAGAAATTGGCTAGGCTAAAAACGGCCTTAAGATATAAATAACAGTTTGTGAAGAATGATCTAGGACACTTGAACTGGGACACCTAGTGTAACTGGTGCTTGTTTCTTTTCAATGGCATTCAGCATGAGGAAGCGAAATGTTCGAAACAATGCAGACTCTTTATCTCATCACCAGTAATTTATGATAATAATTGAAAAATTAATCGAACACACCCGCATACATAACACATTAGTCGGCCATTGTTCGCAAGTAGAAAGTATGAGCATTGTTTCGAACGAACATCGCCGTTCTATTGATGGCAGTGTGCCATCGATTGATAATAATAATTTGCAGATTTCATTGTGTGTACGGTTCACAAAAGTAGAAAGTTCCGAGAAGACATTTGCGGGTGTATAGAAAGTTTAATTTTTGCAAATTAATACAGCTCTTCTGTTTTTATAAGTAAGCAAGGAAATCGCATAGTCGGAAATATAAACTGTTCGGTCAACGATCTGTGTCGAGCAAGTTTCATGTGTCGCAGCCCTCCCAGGCCGAACATAACGTAGAATTGGTGGGATTCGAGATTGATATTGTACTAACCCTCTGTATCTTTTACGTTACGTTTCATTACGTTAATTGTTGGGTACCTTTTGTGCCACTGTATAATTTCACTGCCTGCCGAAGGCCATGGTTCCTTCAGAACCTACGTTTATGTGTATGACTGTAAATTTTCACTCTTGGAGTTGCGTTTACTGTTCGTCTGATAGAGTTTATTGTACGTTAGTTTGTTAGCCGTACAGGACATCCTCGCCGGTGATTTCGCGTTAAATTACGCTTTGTAAATATTGAAATATTTAATGTAACGGTATAAATTTTTATAAATTCAAAATGCACAGTTTTTTACTTTGTTTCACCACTATTTATTATAAGTATAACACAGTTACTGCAGTTTCAACATATAAAATGTCATTTTCAAACTGAAAAGTAAAAAACTGTGCATTTTTAATTTATTTTTATGGAATACCACAAAGTAAAGGCTGTTCAAATCGAGTATTTTTTTATTCTCGAGCATTTTGTTAAGGCCGCTCCTGTATTCGATTGCTGAGCGTTTCGCTCATATTTTGCGTCACATTTCTGTTACGTTTTAATAAACATCGCATCACCGTTTATCGTAGTTCTTATTTATTTCTCGTCAATATACAGGGTGACGACAGTTGTACTTTATACAGGGTCTCTGACAAACACATTCGCTTACGGGTTAAAACCATTCCCTTAGGTTTTAACCCGCGCTCGAGCAACCTCGAGCGCTTTCAACAACGTGCGCAGTCCTAGCGGTGCCGCAGTTTTCACCGTACTACTTGGAACCTATTCGCTAGGTGGCGCCCCTTTTTCTTTTACATCCAGGTATCGAGCTACCGACAATCTATTTGTAGCCCACCCCGTCTCCGCTGAGCTAGGAATAAGTCCAGGTAGTTTTTCTTTGATATCGATGATTTTCCCCCAGCGTTCGCATTTTATATAGGGTCAACTAGGTAGGTAATAAAGGTAGGTAAGCAAACTTTAACATTCTTGTTGAAGTATTAGGTCGAAAAATTACATGTCCAATTAGTTTACAGTGTTATTCTTTTACGAGTCCTCGGCATTTTCAACAACAAAACATAACACCGGGCACATCGCGAGAGAAACTTTTCCAAAACTTCAGCAGGCGTATGGAGAGAATGTTTTGTCAAGGGCCCAGGTCTTCAGGTTTTAAGGCATTGTCGAAAAGCCGAGAATTGATTGAAGACGAATCTCGTAGTGAAAGGACATCGAGAACTGATCAGAACGTCGAGAACTGATCAAAATATCGACAGAATCCGCTCTGACCGTTGGTTAACAACAAGAATGATTGGGGAAAAGTTGAATTTTCCGAACGCACTAGAAAAAATAACTTAAAAAATATTGCTATGGATCACGCTAGGATGACGCTAAGGAGCTGAAACTCACATTGAAGCGCGTGGAATGTGACGCTTCCAGTCTCAGTACTTTATTTACACACCTCGTAAAAGTCACCTGTGGGTAATAACAATTTGATTCCGATCACCCCAGACAGCATTAATATTTTAGACATGAAAATTAGAAAAAAAGCATAGATAAACGAGAAACCAATTATTAGAAACATAAAATATGTATATTAACAACCTATATATGAAATCAAAACATTGTCGAAGAAATAGTACTTGACTATTTACTTTTTCGATTAAAAATTGCAAAAAATAACAACACAAGTCTTAATTTGAAACAAGCGCTCACTGTTATTACTACGCATTGTTTTTTGCGATAAATGGATATTCCATGGGTCCTGGGCGGGAAGGGGTGCTGCTTCATCAAATTTCAATTTTTTTCGTTTGTTACTTATACCTAAACCAGGCTGGCTCTTATTGCCCGCAGGCTCTCATTACCCCACGTTCCCCTACTGCAGTACAAAACAGTTTTCACGTTAAAGCAGAAATCATTTATGGTTGAACCTTAAGATTATGTTACCGCACCTTAAGACATGGCATGCTGTGACTGTAACATTTTATCGGCCATTATAAATATTATATTTTGCAAAAGCTTTTAATAGCGAACATTTTTCCTATCACTTCAATCATATTTAGTTCAATGGCGCGCGGAGCAAACGGTCACAGAGAGCGAGACCGAATACTAACGAATATATGACATACATAAAAGTCGGTAATTACAGAAACCTTATGCAAGGCAACGATTGACCAGGTAATTTTATGACTGGGATTACCTTCACGGAATTAATGAGTTTCACCGAACTTAACCCGAACACCTGTGCATAATAAATACATTGAATTGCATTTATTTTTCTGCCAAATGCCGCTGTAAATATGCATTTTTTATTCGTGAAAGTACAACATCTTTGGTACCTATCATTAAAACAAAATTAGTAGTTTAGTTAAAAAAGAAGTAACAAAACATCTAACAATTAAAATACTGGCCAATAGAAAATAAAGGCTGTCCAGAATAAATCGTCGATTACAGTTTTCTGACTTATTAAAGTTACAAGCGTAGAACTTTCGTCCGTTAGGCTTCCTTAAAGATTAAAAATATTCATACAGGTTTCTTTTTTTAAATTTTTAACAAATCATTTTTTTCAGTATTTTCATTTTGAATTTTTTGAGAACGATTCTGACCAAAACAATTTAGGTCAGGTTCATATACAGCATCACTATAGCCTAGAAGTGATAATACAAGACTCTCACATAGGTGCTTTCTTAATGGGAGATGAAGTGAATGTCGATTTGAGAATTGTTATTCTATGCTAGTCTTAAGTACTGCATACGATTTTTGAAATAAATGATTAACATGTAGAGAAAATTTCAGATTGTCATCAAAGATTACGCCTAATTTTTTTATAAATTTAACAATGAGTTTATCTGTACATGTAAAAATTTTTCCAAAATGACTATGCTTTTTTTACCGAAGAGTAGAACAAAAGATTTTTTACTATTTAATTTTAAATTATTTTGGGATGCCATCGAATTGATGATATTAAGATCGTGATTGATTGATTCAGCAACATTGAATTACGATAGGATCGAGTATAAACTTGAACTTTACAAGTAGAAACTGAGGATAAGATATCGGCTGCATAAACTATAAAAAGCAGAAGTCCCAAAACAGATCCCTGTGGGACATTCGAAATTACGGTAAGCAATGTTGATTTCGGATCCTGCATAAGCGCTTGCTGCCTACGACCTACCAAATAAGTAGCGATAAGTGAAACGATTCACATGCGTTGGTAGTATGTTCTAGCGAGGAATTGCATTCAGCCCACATACATAGATGGTGGAAATTGTGCCTCCTCGGATATCCATATACGTGTCCACCAAATAATCAGCAAAATCCTTAACTTTTTTGTTGTCAAGTTGAATTTCAGCAAGGTCTAATGCGAAGCAATCCTCCACAGCGGCTGGTTCCAAAAATGGGAGGCCGAAGAGTACTGCAGATATTTTCCAGTTTCCGACTCTTTTGCGTAGTCTGGGCCTAGGCCTAATTCTTGTATTTTTCGCCACCTACAATTGTAGAAAACTTGGACTAAAGTATTTTTCAATGCACTTAATAGTGGACTGGTTGTCTTCATAAATGGTAGGAACACCAGGATCGATTTCCAATTCTTGTAGAAAACGATGCATCCAAAGAACATCAGTACATACATTTGCAAGAGAAATAAATTCTGCTTCACAGGTACTTAAAGCAATAGTTGGTTATTTTTTAGTAGACCATGACACTGTAGATCCAAATACTTTAAGCAAATTTCCCGATGTTGACTTGCGGTCAGAATCATTTGCCCAATCTGCAGCAGCGTAGGCCACCAAAGGAGTATTATTATTTTTCGGATAATGCAAAGTTAATTTTGACGTTCCCTGAAGATAGCGAAGTATACGCTTCACAGTGACATCCAATGGACATTGGTTGCACAACTCTGGAACCGGCTGAAATAATTTATAGCGTAACTAAGATCAGGACGGGTACAAAGCATTAGGTGCATCAAACTCCCTATTTTCTGTTTCGAAATCAAAAAAACACCACCTGTTGAAGTATGTTGCCAAAAATAAAAATTCCCAGATATATTTTGGTTGGTACTTCACATTATCACTGTAAGTTGTGTATGTCAGTAATTTAGCATCAAAATTCAAAATGTCATATTAACACTTAATTTGCCCTAAGCTTTATGATACCGCAAAAACGCAGAAATCTTTTAAATTGCGCAGTTAAAATTTTCTTCCCCCTAAATTTGTCACTAGGAGACACATGCGGCAGCGTTGCCAGTTGTATCTACAAGGTAAATTGCGAGGTTGGTGGTTTCTTGATTTTGAAACTGACAATATAAGTTTCCGATATGGTTTAACACCAATTATAGATGTTGCTTCTTCTTTCTCTTCAGGAGGTTTGAGTTCCATTGGCGTCTTAATAACCTTACAATTTTCCATATTAAATTTCTTCAAAAGTTTTTTGATATGAGGATGTTAACTGAGATAAATTCCATTTTCATTAACTTCAATTTTTATCCCTAAGAAACAGTGTAATTTTCCCAAATCTTTCATTTCAAATTCAGACTGAAGAGCTGTTTTAACCCATTAACGTCCGCCGTACCCATACGAGTACATATACTAAATTAGATTTTACTGACATCTTTTATCCAAAAGTGTAAATTTTACCTAGGAGGCAGTTTTAAGACAACTTGAAACATGCGTATTAACTGCAAATATTTAAATTTGTTTCTTAATATTTGTGATTTGCCGTTGAGAAAAAGTGCAACTGTGTTTAACGGTAAGTACGTTGCTAATTTATTTATTTTTTGCCGACAACAAATCTCTACAAAATATTTATCGTTCCAATAATATTCAGTAAAGTGGATATTTTGTGTGTACACCATTTTCCCAAATGACATGTCAACCCCAACATGGTCGTTCTTTAGAAAACTCGCCTGTACTCATTCGAGTACAATGGGCTAAACTGAATTCAAATGCGATTATACAAATATCAACAAAAAATTATTATTTGCAGACATGAGCGGAGTAAATTTTATGTTGATCCAGTGCAGTATTGTGGCTACTATAACTTCCTCCCGGACGCATTGCAAGAGCTTGAAAACGACGATGAAATTGTTATACTGCCACCAGCAGCTGATTTTCTTACTGATGACGAAGAACTGGATGAAAATGATATTCTTTCGCAACAAATGCCAACAGATGTTGCCGGAACAATTGAAATAATGAGAGAACATCCTCAAGAAGACTATAGCAGCAGTGACGACGAACCTTTGAGTCAAATACAAAAGCGTTTGAAAAAATCATCCACAATTTCAGACTTGAAATGGACAAAAAAATCACCAATTTATAAAGAAATTGATAACGAAATACAACAAGATTTTAATTCTAACAAAGAAATTGTCAAACAAGATTTAATGAATTTGAACCCTGTCCAAATTTTCGAGAAAATTTTTGACAATTCAATTGTAGAACTCATTATTGAACAGTCAATTTTATACGCTTCTCAAAAAAATCGCCACCTGTTTACTATTACCAAAGAAGAAGTGATGACGTTTATAGGCATTCTTTACTCATCAGGTTACTATACACTCCCTCAAGAAAGAATGTACTGGTCAACAGAAGAAGATTTATCTGTGAATATTGTATCGACGGCTATGTCGCGAAACCGATACCTCGAGATAAAACAAAATCTTCATTTCACTGATAATTCTAATGCAGCGGATAAGATGTTCAAGCTTCGGCCTCTTATGAATAAGTTGATTCAAAACTTCAAACACTGGAAAACCTTTCATAGTTATCTATCAATCGACGAAGCCATGGTTAAGTATTTTGGACACCATCCCTCAAAGCAGTTTATTAGGGGCAAACCCGTCCGTTTTGGTTACAAAAATTGGCTTTTATGCAGTTCCACTGGTTACTGCTATCATTTTGATACTTACTGTGGCAAAAGTGCTATGAAAAATGTAGCCGATTCGTTAGGTGCTAATGTTGTACTTGACTTGATGAAACATGTGGATCAACCTAAAGAATATGTTGTGTACTTTGACAACTATTTTACTACATTTCGATTGATGATTCTTTTGCGTGATAAAAACATTCGAGCCACCGCCACGATTAGAGAAAATAGACTAAGAAAGTGTCCTTTAGAAGCCACAAAAACTATGGCAAAACGTCAAAGAGGTTTTTTTGATTATTACTTCGAAGAATATAATGAACTTTTGGTTGTGAGATGGGTTGATAATAACGTTGTTTCCATGATTACGAATCACGATAATTTTCAGCCACTCACAAATATAAAAAGGTGGAACAAGTCAAGAAAAGAATATGTGGAAGTTCCTCAGCCATTTCTAATTAAAAATTACAATAACAGGATGGGGGGAGTAGATCTGAGTGATCAGGCGGTAAACACCTACCGAATTGCCATCCGTGGCAAAAAATGGTGGTGGGTATTGTTCACTTACATGCTCGACTTAGCCATGACTAATGCTTGGAAATTATCGCAAATAGTATCCGATAATAAAATGACACAGTTGCAATTCACCAGGTACATCGTGCGCCATTACTTACGTAATGGCAAACAATTCAAAACTCAACGGAAGTCCTGCCCAATCCAACCCAGTATTATACAGGATCAAATTGGTCATTTTCCTGAAAAACTTAAAAAACAACTGCGATGTGTAATTTGTCATGCAAGAATAAAATGGCAATGTAAGAAATGCAGGTCTACTCTTTGCATCGAAAGAGGATGTTTTGAATTATTTCATACAAAAAAATAAAATTATACTATATTAGCCCATTGTACTCATTTGAGTACACCACATTTTTTGAAAAATAAATATATTTTTCTTTGACTTTTTTATGTATATCCTCTCCTAGAACTTTAAACACTCAAATTTCGCTAGAAATTTCGTGAAAAAGTAAATGGGTTTTCAATGGGCGTTAATGGGTTAATGTTTTCCACAGATAGTTTGTTTGTACTACATAATATTACATCATCAACAAAAATCAGCAAATATACTTTTATATTGCCAATAGATTGATAATACAAACATGGATCGTTTTTTGAAGGAATGAAATCAAGAGATTTCAGAAAAATATCTAAGCGCTGGTTCCACGCCCTTGGTGATTGTGTAAGTCCATACAGAGATTTTTTCAGATGTTGATCGCAGTTCTCTAATTATTGTCAAATCGATTGAAGTGTATGTCAAGAGTTTCACTAGAAGGCTCAAACTTCATTAACAATTCGCTTTTGCGAATTAACAATTGGTTTGCCATACCTTTTCTAGCGTAGGTATTCATTAGGGCACACCAGATTTCGTAGGCAGATTCTTTGTCTTGAGCACATTCCAAAATATTGTCAGAGAGCTTTTGTACAATTTGGGATCTACACTTCAAATCTCTTTTCTTCTATTCGTTATATTCCTTCTGCTTTTGGGTTTTTATACTTGCAGCGTCATCATCCTTAGTGATTACCATAGTTCTATAATCAGCTACCACAAAATCTATCATACCAAGTTCTGCTAACAGAGTTTCCATTCTAAACTTCCAACTTGCAAAATTTGACTCATCGAACAACGGAATACGGTATTTTTCTTCTTCAGTCATCGTAAAATGTATTTTGGTACGGAGAGACCGTCTTCTAAAATAACTTTTAGAAGTTAAATTCCAATACCAGCAAGCAACTTTTACAGATTAGTATCTTCAGAAATGTTTAGTTAATATGCTGGGCCCGTAACCTGTTGATGGCAGGGGCAAGAAAATGGGCAAAACTAAACACTTAGAAAAATACGTCAGTCTTTATTAACTCTGTTTTTTTACATAACTACATACTTAGCCAACTACTCGTAATAATTATGCTAATGTTAAATTGCATTATTAACAAACACTGTCGACAGCCTTATGGATGTTGACTTCAGAATCGACGTAAACAGTTGCAGGATCAAAATGCAAATATAACTTTTCGCACTCGTTTTTGAGAAAGTTGAAGACAGCTATATAAGAATGAATTTGCTTGTTCGGTAACAAAAAAAAAAAAGACGAGAGCTATGTAGTGTTCGTTTTCCAGGCCATGGGCAGTAAAAAGTTGATAAAAAAATTTTGCTGCACATTTAAATGTTCCATCAACGTAGATCGTTGACACTTTACTTACGGCCGGTATTACCAACGTTTTAAGGAGACTTTAAATTTAAGTCGTGTTTAGATTGTGACGTTTCTGTTTGGTTTGTATAACATCAATCACATTCTAAACACGAATTAAATTTAAGGTCTCTTTAAAACGTTGGTAATACCGGCCGTTAAAAATTTTCATTTTTACGAAGAAATATTTCTCCCTTATTTGTTTTAATATCGATGCTATTCAAAACATCATGAGCATCCTTCACACTTTTCGGTATTTTTGGAATCCACACTTTTTCGACAGTTGTACATACACTTTCTTATTAAGTTTACATCCGCCACAGTTATTGTATCAGTATCGCACATTTTTAGTTCTTGATGAAGTATCTTCATAGGCCTTTCACATATATCAGTAACTGCTTTTCTCATAACAGAATTGCTTAGTTTTTGTCTGCTTAAAGACTGCAGAGACACTGGATCATGGTTATGTACGTCGTTGTGTTTTATTATATCCTGAGTTTTAAGGAATGACTTACACCCACGTTTTGCACATTGCCGTCTTTGCACATTCTCACACAATATCTTGTGGAAATTATATTTAAAATTATTTAAAACAATTACGGTTTCCCTTTTTCAATGAAAACATTTTTTCGATATGTTCCACTGTGAATGTCAAAGTAAACTAATTTTCATTGTGTTTATTTTCAAGCTATACTAGCGAAAATTTCCTACCCCTAAATTTTGGGCCAATCAAACTCTCAAATTAAGCTTTCTCTGTTGAATTTAGCCGATAAAGCTTATCTGCGGGGGTATTTGGACGGCCGCGCTTAATGACCCCTTACTTCGGAGTATACGAATTGGTTCCCGATCCCTTTTAATCTCACAGGTAAATACTGAGAAAATTTTGTCTATAATAATAAATAATAAAAATTTCTGGAAAGTTTTAGAATGTAAATACTGAGAACTAACACACATCTTCGGAGCCAACTAGCACACATCTTGGGAGCCAACTTACCTGTAACCTTTTTCCACGGGAAGATTAAAAATTGACCACCGGAACCAACTAATTAATAATAGCTGTCTTCCAAAACATAAGGAAGTAGGAAACATTAATGCAACTATTCAGAATATATGTTAAATATTTATCAAGAAATGGACCGCAATACTGTAGCATTTTAATACAATGCGTTAATATATTTTTTTAGATAAGAGGAGTCTATGAAAAATAAAACCTAAGTCGTAGCTTAAATGAAATTAACTTATGTCAAAACTGAAACGTCATGATACATTTGACGATAGTAGAAAAAATTTTCCAGTTGAATACATAAGACTTTGTGAAAACTCTTTAACATGATAACGACCAATTTCAAATGCCGTTGGATTGCTTGCTGACCAATGACTATAATGTTCAAGAGCGTTTAAGCAACTAGCAGATTTGACAGGGATCAGGAAGCAAATGTCAGAATAAAAGTTTCGAATCAAGCTGACTCTGATTTTATTTTTCATAGCCTCCCTTTATCTAAAAAGTATATTAACGCATAGTAGAAATATTATCAATTCAAAAGGCATCTGAATTCATATTGAAAAGGATGTTGTGTACATCTTCAACAGAAAAAAGATAAATTGAAACCTTCATTAAAATTATTAAAAACATTTATATGAAAGTAATTTAATATATATACAGGGTGTTAATAAAAAAACTGTACACCGCTTGGCAGGTGATAGTAGAGGTTAAAACAAGAAAAAAGTTCTAATAAACCCATAGCCAATTCTCAATACAGGGTGTCCGCGCCATGTGTTCACTCTTCTAGAATTTTTATTTTTTACATAAAATTCGGGACCGATAAATTAAATAAAAAGCTGAATTTTCCGATATACCACTGGCCACCATAGGACTTCCGGTTTCGCCGGAAGTGATATCAACTTTCTTATTTTAAATGGAACGGTCTGTATATTTTTACATATTTGGAATCTACAGATCATTGTGAATCCGAATATGTATCACTTGGTAATTTTGGTTTCCATGACAACGAAAAAAATTTTTGTTTTGTTTTTCGGTATGCAAAGCTATGTATGGTGTATTTTCGTTCTAATGCGACCAAATAATTCGAGAAAGTAACTTCTTTGGTTTATTAACATTTTTACAGCATGTGAAATTTTCATTAGGTCGTAAATTATTTTTTTTTTAACGGAACTTATTTAAAAGACACTGTTTATGCCAGAGAAATTAATACAGAAGGTGAACTTTGGCAGAGAGCTGTAAACGCTTGTCAGCAACTGAAAAATCAAGTTGCTTTCAATCAAGTGCGCGAGTCTCTTCGACGGCGACTGCAACTTTGTTTACAACAGCAAGGACGACAGTTCGAACATCTTCTGTGATAATTTTAGTGTGTGATTGTTCGATTCTTTTTTAATTAAACCATACTTCAAATGCCATTGAATTTTGAACCTAGGTTTATTACAATTTTTTTTGTTTTGTTCTCTGCTATCACGTGCTAAAGTGTGTAAAGTTTTTATATTAACACTTGTATACCGGCGATGGCTTATTTTTTCCAGTTAAGCTGCAACATGCCATCCCAAATTTCATTGCAACAGTTGATAAAGAGTTTTAAAAATAACCCTCTATTTGGTATCAGCGTATTAAAAAAATGTTTTATTAAACTGCGCTAAAAACGCAAGAAGTTCCGTTAAAAAAAATAATTTAGTTAATAAACCAAAGTGCAACCAAAGAAGTTTCTTTCTCGAATTACTTGGCCGCATTAGAACGAAAATACACCATACATAGCTTTGCATACTGAAAAACAAAAAAAAAAAAAATTCCGTTGTCATGGAAACCAAAATTACCAAGTGTACATATTCGGACTCACAATGATCTGTAGATTCCAAATATGTAAAAATATACAGGGCGTTCCATTTAAAATAAGAAAGTTGATATCACTTCCGGCGAAACTGGAAGTCCTGCGGTGGCCAGTGGTATGTCGGAAAATTCAGCTTTTTATTTAATTTATCGCTCCCGAATTTTATGTAAAAAATAAAAATTCTAAAAGAGTGAACACGTGGCATGGACACCCTGTATTGAGAATTGGATATGGGTTTATTAGAACTTTTTTCTTGTTTTGACCTCTAATATCACCTGCCAAACGGTGTACAGTTTTTTTATTAACACCCTGTATATTAACGACTTCATCACTCACTTGAGTGGACAAGAAATAATTATTTATCTCATCACAGTTTGTTAGTTGAAGAGGTAAATCTGAAAATCTGAAAATTAGGCGACAGCCCATACTTTTAAAAATTATTCCATAAAGTGCGACAATTTTTAGATTATAAACAATTAGAAAAGAAAGTTTTTTTGTAGGCGACAAAATCATTCGGTAGTTTAGATAATTTATATTTACATAAAACATGGCGTTCTTTCATGATTAATTTAACAGGAGCTTTATGTTTTGTTATTCGAACGCGTTTTAATGGAGCATGAAAATCAAAGAGAGTTAAAATATTTTCAGATAAAAAATGAACCTGTCATCAATATTGCTAATATTAAGTAACATAAGCCATCAAATGGCTTCCAGATCAAGTTTGAAATTATTAAGATCAAAGTTACAGAAATCTCTATACGTGCAAAATCTGCTAAGGCGACACTGTGCTAAAAGATAAATTACAAAATACAAGATGATGATCACTTGATCAGATATGGTACTTGCATCAATACAATCGCTCATTTCCACCGAATTTACATTAGTTACAAATAAAGGATCCAATAAAGAAGAAGACTTACGTCCCGTAAGAGATAATCCCTCCATGTCGCATATCAAATGAAAGGTCTCAACGGGACGAACTCGAATATCGTAGCGACGTCATCTTGGAATCGAACATGGAGGCGTTGCGATCGTAGCAATACGTGTTGGCTCATTAATGAGCTGCACAAACCCGTAAGAATCTACACACTTCGATAAAGGATTAGAAATATTAAAAATGTTTATATTTATGTCCCCAGTGTAAATAACATCGTCGACAAGGGGCACAATGCGAGAAAGAACACGATTTATAAAATGGGAGGCGTTATCTTTAGGAGGACGATAGAGTACACCAGCAGCTATGTTGTGCTTGTTTACTTTCAAATTTACCCAAATTTGTTTAATATTATTATTGTTGGGAACATCACTGTAGCAGACAGAGCGGTAAATACTGTTCGAAAAATCGATTACTTTTCAAAGGTGTGCAAAAGTGAAATACTTGCATCGAATCGAACAATAATTCACGACATGTAATTCCTATCCTTTAAAAAATAACACACCGAACGCACTTATTGAATTTTGTTAGTTTGTTTGTACAAATAATTCCTCATTTATAATAATAGAATTTCTTTCTCATTGAAGACATAAAACGAAATTATATTAATTACGAAACCAAACAGATTACGAATGTCTTTACTGATTATAATGTTTTAAATTCTGGATGTCATCACCAGTTCTTTGTTATTAACAAAGTTAATTATTTCAATTAACCGCGCCGAAGCACGGGTAATTTTTGACTTATAATTCATGTCGTGAATAGCAAATAGCTGTATACTGCTGCCCCATGAGCTATCATGCTCGAGATGGCGGCCAGAGCGGACAAAGCTTGTCAACGCAAACAGCAAAATTGTTGGTTGCAAGTCGGCAGGATTGCAATGGGTCCCTCGAGCATATTCTGTATAGCTATTTCGGCCCTATTTGGGGCCTCATGAGCAGAACATTAGCCCGATAACTCCATTGCAACTCCGACCACCAACAAGTTATTATATTATACGCACGGTTAGTGCCTAAATGCGCCGCAGCACGGGTAATTTCTGACCTATAATTTGTGTCGTGAATAACAATTCAATTATTATTCAAACATCAGCGATAATCGGAATAAATGACATTAAGAAAACCGACTGATTAAAATGCAAGGAAAGCGTAATGCATAATATTGGGTCGTAATAATAATATCACATTTATTCCCTAATGCCAAAAAGCATGGAATACGTCAAATAAACAAATAAAACAATAATAACATTAATAATCACAACATTAGACTACATAAATAATCATAACATTAGACGACATTGTCAAAGTTGTGCATAAAAAACTCTACAGTTGAATAGAATGCGTGTCTAGTTAAGTAGCACTTGAGTTTTGTTTTAAAGTCCCTGATCGCGAATGATCTGAGTCCCATTGGTAATGATTGTAAATGTTTATCATTTGAGTGATTGCACCACTCTGTACTCGCGAGAAAGATGTCTGTGGGACGCGTAACTTTAAGTTCTTGTGTCCAAGGGTATTATGATCATGTTGGAGTTCATGGCGGTGCCTAAAGTCATTATAGTTGCCTTTAACGAAACACGCGCACTCCAAAACATATAAACGTACGGTAAGTATAGAATTTCTCTTAAAAATATCTTTACATGACTCTCTTCTTTTTTCTTTCTTATATAGGCTTTCTGCAGCTTGAAGATTCGAATAGATTCAGAAGCGTTGCCCCAGAAGATGAATTTACAAACGCGTATGCACTTAAAGCTGCTTCCAAACTAACAGACTGAACTAGATTCCTTGACGCATAGGTGAACTTCCTTATTTTTCCAGCAGTTTTCTGGATATGGAAATTCCACTGCAGAGTTTGATCGATTTCAATTCCCAGGAATGACGTATGACTTCCAGAGATATGAATTTTATTATTATATTTAAGATTTAAATCATGTTCTTCTTTAAGGGCAAACTTTACCATTTTAGTTTTATCAACATTAAGTTTCAAGTTATTGTGATTGAACATTTTTCCATAATAGTGAGATCCTCCGTAATTTTTTCTGTTAATAGTGTGTCATTGTTAGCCTTTACTAATAATGATGTATCATCTGCAAACATTACGATCAGATCATTCACGATATTAGGTAAGTCATTTATGTACATTAGGAACAACAAGGGCCCTAAAACTGATTCTTGTGGTATACCTTGATTTTTCTTTCTAAACTTGGATTTAATTTCGAATCCATTTGTATCTGTAATTTGTACACACTGTTCTCTATTCGTTAGATAAGATTTAATTATATAGTTTGCCACACCTCTGCATCCTAATTTGTCAAGTTTGTGTAATAATTTATTATCCCTGCAACGTTTCCTTTCTCTGAAAGTGCTTCCAGAATGCTGCAAATAGCTGCATATACAGCTCTCACAGTCAGCGGCCTAAATTTGATGTGGGCAAGATAAAATTTTGCGAGGCTCTCTGGTGGCGCAAGAGGGCGGATTTTATACAAAGCAAAAACATTTTTGAAACTGTCAAATTTTTGTTCATAAAAATGCAAACATCTTCACTTTAGTTAACATTATTAAGTAATAACTACAGGGCTTAATATTGTAAGCACCGCGAGTACGAGAAAGGGTGGTTATATTTTCATGAAATGGTTTTTCTACATAAGACCAAATTTCATGACAAATGTACTTTACATGGGAAGTTCGAGAGTTAGGATGTCTCAACTTTGACTTCCACTAGTCTCTGAAAACGAACATCCTTCTTAGACTTTTAAACACCCTTTGTTACCCAAAACTTTTTCAAACCGAATCGAGACGCAGGAGGTGACTCGTTTGTCAGTAGCGTTTCTGGAATTAGCTAAAAAAAAGCCAGGAGTCGTTCCGCCCGCTCTCTTTTGACTAGGTATGAATTTTGGCCCTTAGGCTTACTATTTTAGGGTTATTGAATCTTTCTCCTCTCCTTGTTCGATTTACTGCTTTTGTTAAAAGGTTCTCTAAATTCTACTTTGAGTATTAAATAAAATTCGGAAGGTTTAACAATTAAACTTATATTAAAGAAAAATAACGAGAACATAGAATTTACATGAGCAAAATTTAACAAATGTTTAGTATCGCAAACCAAAATAATTTTTACGACAAACCAAATGAAACTAATTACAAAACCAAATATCAAGTAAAATTACAGAGTTAATGAAGTCTTAATTTTGTGACTTCTAAACAAAATATAATCCGATTTCCTTCCCAGCGAAAACACGTACGTGTAAAAAACGTTGTAGAATAACACGTAACCAAACGTTGAATTCATATGTTATTGTTTCGTTGAAACAACGAAAAAATGTCGCGGCAATCAATTTCTTTTAAACGTCTTTGTCCACGTGTAAAAAACACATTGTAGAATAACAATTAATCAACGTTGAATTCGTGTGTTATTGATACGTTTTAATAACGCTCGAATCAAGTTCTTTTAAACGTCTTTGTCCACGGTATTTCAACGTTAAATCCCAGTGCATACATACGTATAAAAAACGTTGTAGAATAACATGTAACAAACGTTGAATTCTTGTGTTATGGTTACGTTGAAACAACGAAAAAATGTCGCGGCAATATCCACGTGTAACGTTGAATCAGACAATTACGACGTGTATTAAAGCTGGGTCTAAATCATTAGACTGAACAAACATACATGGCTAATGGTGGAATTCGAACCCACGCCGCCGAGTGGCACGACTTTCCAAGTCGGCTAGACTAGACCGCTAAGCCATTTGGAGATCCCAGTTCCGTATCGCTTCCGTGACTGATTCGTAAAGCGGATGAAGGCAGTGGTAATAAAGCCGAACCGGGGACTTTAACTTACAATAGCTACGCGCCAATTCGTTCAATTTCCGAACTCGTTCAGTTTCACTCATTCAATTTCCGAACTCCTTACTACCTACAGTTTCCTTCTAACATCAATATTATCATGACATCTTTAAATCAATTTTTCTAATTATTACAATCCTAAGCTTATTTTCTTTGTATATACATTTAAAAATTCTAAATAATTTATTTATAATAAACATGTAATTCTAAATCGCCTATTTCTAAAAATATTTACACTAACTTAAAATATTCGATAAAATACATTTAATACAGTATTCTCAATTTACTTTATTATTTACAAAATTATTTCTTTATGAAAATTAAAAAAAAATTACATGCTGCTCATAAACACCGCAATATTGTCACGCTCTCTTCGCGCTTGCAATAAATTCAGCGGTTGGGGTAAACGGTTCCGTCCAGGTATGGGCTAAAGGCACTTGGGGGTAGTTTACCCGAATAACAAAGACTTGCTTATTTTGTCCCGGTTCTCGGCTTTAAAAAGGAAGGTCCTCTTCAGAAAAACCACCGCACCACTTTTAGGCTTTATTGAGCACTCTTCGCTATTGGGCCACCTTCCCGCTCGGTCCCCAATCGACTGTCCCGCGCAATTAATCCATTATCCGTAGTTCAGCAAAGTAACCCCGTTAACAATTACACAGAGTGGAAAGTTTAACTGGAATAAATTCTGTAACTTAGAAAATTGCCATTTGTAGCAAAATTCTTGGAACAGGTCAATTTTTATTTTTATGGTGCATATTATAAATGGATTTCTTTAACTTTTCAATTATTTGGAGGGATGAAACAATCGTATCCGTATTTTAGGAAAAACAAAACACTATTGACGAGAATTGTTTCGTTAGGGAGCGAGCTTATTTTAAAGGAGCTGACACAAAAATTCCACTGAAAAATCTTCTGCCTTTTCTACCCCGAACCCGATAACAAACTTTGAAAAATTTTAATATTAAATCAAAAAATAAAACCGAACTTAGAACAAAAGAGAAATTAAATTAAACCAAAATTTCGACGAGAATTAACGCGGACAAAAGTTAGGGAACCGGGAACTGCTGTTTTTCTCTCGCGGCGGCTATTTCGCTACCACTCTGGAAAACCAAAGGGGGATTTTTTTTCAAAATCAGCAACATTTCTGCAAAACCCGTGGTTGATTCGGGCTTTTAGCGGCAGGTCGCTTTTCACTAGATGGCGTACTCGTCTTGCTTTCACCGTTTTTATCCACGTGTCGCGCGTTTACAGCACAAAGACGCTAGTCAAACGGCTTGTTCATCTCCGAACGCTGATTCAGTGGGAATGAGAAATTTTATCTTCGCAACCTAATATCACCTCTGGTTTGAAAGTACGTCCAAATTTCATAAAGCGATACGTGTTTCCTGTTCAAAATTATCGACTCCCGAAAAATAATTCACTCGCAATTTTATTGCTAGTGAATTAAACCTTAACTGCGGCGCTAAAAAATAATACCTCGTCTTTTACTGCGTTACATATCGCCGAAGATATGTAAGCATACTTCTTCAAGAAGCGTTACATATCGTCGGGGATATGTACGTAAGTTTCGAAATTCCTCCCTCTGTGATTGAAAAGGTCAATTTGAATTAAAAATCTTTTAAATAAAGAAGTAATCAAAGTCAATTTGAATTAAAAATCTTTTAAATAAAGAAGTAATCTACATCCTATCGCGTTCGTAGCTCAATACATATCACCAATGACTTGTAACGCAAGGAAGCAATGAAACGTGGGTACGCATTGCTAACAACATGGCTTTTTATTTCAAAATATAAAAGTTACATATTTATTATTCGTGGAATTTGTTGAAACAACTTAGACAAAACCCAGGCATATTTGTGCAGTCACTACAAAAACTTGTAAGATGTTTAAAGACTGCAAGACGAAATAGTCACATTATCAGCGTCCGGTAACTTTATTCGCGCCAATTCTAAAATTCCTTTCGCTCTGGATGTTATTGTCGAAGATTACGCTGTAATATTGCGTACCACTAACAACTGAGGGGGTTATTCTAATCGGATTTGCAATCTAGCAACGGTGGTACCTCCTTAGCAACTGGTAAGAAACTGCAATCTCGGCAATGTTCGGTGGTAACAACGTTATGCAGTCTCTGATTAGAATGACCCCCTTGGAGGGTTATTCTAAACGGGGTTGCAAGTTACAACTTGGTATGATCCTACCTCCGAGCATTATCGAGACTGCACAACGTTGTATCCCGTTACCACCGAACATTTCCGAGATTGTAGCTTCTTACCAGTTGCTATGGAGGTACCACCGTTGCTAAGTTGCAAATCCGATTAGAATAACCCCCTAAGGTTTATAACTTGCGCATATAACTTCAAATTCAAACATCTGTACATATCGCCGACGATATGTAAAACACGACAGTAATAAGATATTACTTCTATGCGGTACATATCACGGGAGGCATGTAAGTAGAAACGTGTATATTCGTTTTCAGCATAAAAAGTTATGTTTATAGGTGTTTCTAAATGTTTCCTACGACAAAATTTAACAAAGTTATGCTTTCCGCATAGAGGGAATAATCGTCAGATTTTGTCGTCGCATATCAGTAATACAGAGTACATATTATCGCCAGGGATATGTAATGCAGTTAAGGTGTTAATACTTTCCGCTCGTCGATAAAATTGCATTTTCATAAAAAAGAACATAATTAAAAGAAAATTCTTGGATCAACAGTCATGTATTTTTAGCTACTTGTTATTAACGTTTTCGACAAAAATTTTTGTCATCTTCAGATGTTAAATTAGTTTTGAGTCATGGTCACATTAAACTGAAAAGAAGTGAATTGGTCAGGTAGTGGACGATGTAAAAATACATGACTGTTGACCCAAGAATTTTCTTTTAATTATCAATCAAAATCAATTACATTATAATTATAAAAAAAGAACTAAAGTTTCGTGTTATATGCCGATCACATAGATCTGAGTTAAGAAAATATATGACGAAATGACATGACACGACAAAACCCACAAGAGTTTTCACGAAAGTTAGAAGAAGATAGCTATATAAAAGTTTTTTGGCTTATCGATCGATTGGCATATACATGCGTATAAAATTAAATATGCATATAACTGACAAAATAGCAAAAAAAGCATTAAAAAGTATGCGCCAAATAATAACAAATTTTGAATTTATTGCAGAGTGTGAACGTTTCACGTTGCTATTATTCCTCACGAAAAGCATAAAGGCTAGAAATCCGCTCTCTAGTAATAACTGTGGTAGGTTAGTATTGTCAGATGCTTGCTAGCCGGTGGGATTTATCGTTTTATGAAAAGTAAAATCTTTACTCGGGGCTTTTAATGGTCCTAGTTAAATATTTTTCGTGAGTTAAAGAAAGCTGCATAAACTTTCGAGGCGCGAGGCCGCAGGCGATGGCCCATGTCGCCTACGCCTTACGCCGCTTCTGCTCACAGTTGATCTACCTTTAATATATGCATTTTGTACATCTGTAATTATGTTGCATTTTCTTATTCTGATCGCAAGTATTTTTTCAAATATTTTGGCTACAACAGAAATTAAAGCAATTGGCCAGTAGTTAGAAATCTCACTTTAGTTTCCTTTTTTATCTACTGGTTTTATAACCGTTACTTGTATCTTTTAAATTAATTATTACATTGGGAACTTTTTCTACGAAAAATTCACCTATATCTTCTAATGTTTGCTGGATGTTTTGAGACTCGTTTTGCTTTATATGTATGTATTATTTATGTCGAAAGTTGAATAATTTTGTTTCTCTGTAATTCTTTTTACGAATTTCCAAGTATCTTATTTTATTATTTGAATTTGTGATAAAGTTCAAATAGAAAGACTCTTTTGCTTCATTGATGCATTTTTTTATGAACTGACAGTATTGCATATAATAATCTCTCGGAATTCGTCCTTGAATTGTTGATACTTAGTTGATGTTCTTATTTTTGGACAGACTTCATCCTTTGCATCTTTGATTATTTTTAAAAATGTCATTACACAGAATTTCCTACCATGGAATGCTTCCCAATGTCATTTTAATTACAATTAATTAATTTCATTTGTAAATTGTCGTTTCATATCAAATTCTCGTTTCACATCTATAACAGTACTTTTAAACGAGATTTCTTGACCATAATGATCTGATAAGCTAGACTTTTTGTATTAAAGTATCACAGTTTTGAATTTTCGCAAAAATATTGCCAATTATAGTGTGTCACCTCAAAAATGTTAAATGAGAAAATACTCCTGAATTAAATTACTGACTTACCGGATGACAAGTGGCGTTGTCTCTAAACAACGGTTCTCCCAAGCTAGCACAATGGAGAACGGGGTGGGTATTTATTAAGGGCGCCAGGGAGTATGCACCCCCGGTTGCGAGAAGTCCACATATAAGGCTCCCTCCCTAAGCCTAAATGCGTTCGCCTTAGCTAGACCAATAATCCCAGCAGATTTAAATTCACTGGTACGCTCAGCGCAGGTTCAACACAATAAAACATTCACGGTGGTACAAAATTTATTGCAACACACTATATAAACAATTCCTAAAATAAGTAAACTGTTACTCGGTAACTTAGTCGACAACAAACACTGAAAGTTAATACGTACCGATAATCAGATCTGATTTTACACAAGTCAAGTTAACACTCTACGATATTGCAATTGACTATTTAATTATCTACGGTGAACGTAGCGCAACATGTAGTCCTAAATTCTGATTCGCAATTTAATTATGTATGAACAACAAATAAAATCTAAACTGTTCGGTCCGTAAACGTCAGATTGAATTACGTTGAAAACCTAACCTTTGATTGACAGCTTGTCCAGTCTGAAGCACAGTCCGAAGTCGTTGCCAACCGAAACGCGGTGGTCGGTGGGTAATTACAACGCCCCCTGTTGATCGCGGAAGCGACGACAATCTGGATCAATCTGCTTTGACTGGTCAGGTTCCCACGATCGGGTTACGGTACACTCACAGGGCAGAAGCGCCTCCGGAGAATTAAGCCGAAAGCCTGGTCTAATAGCCGGCGTCAGAAAACTACGCCTAAAGAGGAAAAGCCTGAATGTAAAGAGAAAAGGTTTCGTTAGCAGCCATTTTGATACACCCGCCATTGCACTTTTACATTACCATTTACTATTACATTCGAATTGGAGTCAAACTGACCTCCAAATGTGTTCGAAGGTGTTACGTGATTTTCCGGCACAGCCGCAATTGAGTTATTCCTTACAGAGAGCGAAAACTACGATAATTTCACAACACACGTAAATTACGTCCGACTTGGAACACACTTCGAACAAGAAAAGCCTTCATCAAGGCGAATTTGTAGCAAGTGAAGGTTGCTAGGATACCAAACAGAAAACCAGTCACGTGGTGTGCTACATGAATAAACGCTGAGTAGTAAAGAGGAGGGATGTAGGGTTGCCAACAGTGTTAAAACGCAGTTGAATGATGTTGTATCGCCACGATATTTTGACGCGAGATTTAACGTAACAAGTGGAGGAACTTTTCGTTATTCGTGTAGGTTGCGATATTTTTGGCAGTAGATTAAATTAATGTTTGGGTAATATCCATCAATAATTCTACCTTTGTATCTGCTAAGTTTTGCAAATCTACATTGAAATCTCCGCATAATAACAAAGTGTCACATCTTATTTTATTTGATAATGACAATAATATGTCCTCAAGAGCTGTTAAAAATTCGTCATAATTCTCAGAAGGCAAACGGTAAATGTATATTATTATTAATTTAAGAGATTTTATTTCTATAGCACTACATTCAATTGATAATTCTTTACTTTTTCGTTTCAGATGTTCCAACTCTGAAAATTGTAGATTCTTGTGAACGTAAATACATGAATCTCCGTGTCCAGGATGGTCATAAATTCTTCGTTTGGCTTGAACCATAAAGAGGTGTCAAAATGTTTATGACGGACACGTTGCTTGTGGTAATAAACTTTATTTACAATACAATGAAAATTAAAGTTAAAAAAATATTAGGTATATTTAACAAGGTGATTTGAATGATTTTCGTGTTGTAGTGATTTATTTGTACCCCTATTAAAGCATGTGTTCAAAGTATACAATTTGTGCGGAACAATTAACTTTGGTTGATTTGCGGATACTTACTAAGTAGGTATTTTGGCGTTTGTATTTCAGCTGATCACGTCAATTCCGTTTAAAGGTCAAGTTCATGCCCGACGCCGCGCCTTAACAATCATAAGACTGTGAAACACTTTGATGACTGTATTTGTATCGTCGGAGTCTTTTCTTTCGTCAGTATTTTTTTGTCCGTTATTCAAGATTCACAATGTAAATTAAAATACTTGATGTTTTGATTAACTGCTTTGTCAAAAGTGCATGAAACGACAAACAAGAATAAGAATTTTAATGCGTTTTTGCTCGAATTAAAAGTAGTTTTGTTATTCATAAGAGACCTTCAAAAATCATAACTACATAATTAAACATAACATAAAAATTTTAAGGAGTTTACAACTTTCCTCCTTTTTGCTAGCCATCATTTTGATTTTTTTTTCTATAAGAAACTACTGTATGCATTAGATTAGACGTTACTAGAAGTCACATTTTTCGGGAGTATAATAGTTATTTACGTGTCAAGTTTTGTAACTTAATCTTTACGGACGAGCTGGAAGTTTGTAATCCAGTAAGCCTAGTAAAGATTAATTGCAAAGCGTGTGGCGTACAAACTTTTATTTCCACCTTCATATGGCGATTTTTAATTAATTTACTTTAATTTTTTTATGGAAACGTCTTTTTGTAAAATCGTATCAAAATGAAGTCATTTATACAATAATTTACGGGCGTAAATAGTGCCTTTTGCGCCCTTTAACTTAAGAAATCAACATGTTTGTTTGCATCACATTAGCAACCAACAACGTAACTTGATTTTTGAGAACGAATCTTGCTATTTATTTTTTCAAACCTTTAAGGTGGATTGAAACGATTTTACAAAATGTTTGTATTTTGGGCGTCAACGACGATTTTGGCCCTTTGCGTCTTATAATCCCTCGGTCCTTCGGGCCTAGGGCCTATAATTCCGCTGCGGGCCAAAATCGCCTCCTTCACGTCCTTAATACAAAAATAGCTGTTTTATCGAAGGCGTTATTTCTAGCTAGACGTAGTCATGGTGATGTAAACAGACAACCAAGCTTGTAAAATTTTACAGGTCTTTTATATCAACCCGTAAAATATTACAGGTCTATTCCCGTAATTTATCGTTTACTTGGTTACCATAAACAGCAAAATTAACCTTTAAAATGTCATTTACTAAGAAGGTGGAAATAAAATATTAAACGAGTAAACCTTTTTCAGAGCTACTATGATAATTAATAAATATTAAATAAACCCCAACATTTAACTCAGAAAAATACAATGTTTATATTTAAATTATTTGCGGTTAGTGATTTTGATTTATGCACTACATTTCACCTTTGTCATAAGTTGGTAGTAAGGAAAAGGCGGCAGAACCCTAGAGAGGTAGCAAGGATTGATGCACGAGGGAGAGGTGAGGTGCCATGACTATGTAAAGGACAATGTAACTTATTTATCAATATATAGTTAATTAAACTAATGTGTTATTTATGGTAAACAGCAACATCACAACCTTGGCATATAAAACTATTTTCGTGTTCGCCCTGTAACAATTTACGATATTTTTGTGGTCACACACCAAATCTAATTTCTTTTTCGATATACTCTCATATTGCACAGTCAACAACGACATCTACACTGCTGATATCCGGTCATTTCGTGATTTCCGGCGAGCAGCGGACGTTGATCGTGACAGTGGATGATTATGAACTGCCTACTAATTAAATGCAAGTAAAAAGGTATACGTCTACAGCCGTGCATTTTATAGTAATTTCATTTCATTACTCACATGGTGTTGTAAAACTGACGGAAATATTATTTTTGTAACTACGTATCGTTTAAATACGTCGTGAGTTCAAATTTGACATGCACTGTATTTTATGTATGAAAAACAAAGTTTATTATTACTTTAGACCACGGTTTACTTACACTTTCAACACTAACTAATGTCTGATCTCTAAGTGGAGGTTTTCACAATATGTGGCTTTTACAATCTATTCTGTTCTTTAAATATCTGTGGCAAGGCATAAAGATTTCCATTCGAATTATAATCAGATGTTTCGGCCCTATTTGGGGCCTCGTCAGCAGAAGAGTAGCTCGAGAACTCCATTGCAATTTCTACAGAATGTTCGTGAAATCAATTAAAACTTCAACAAATTTTCAAATTTGCTTTAAAAACGTTATTTGCCCGTTTTGTGTAGACCGCAAATTAGTTGCTATTTGTTACCTCTCACACAATTTTAGGTCAAATATCGGAGATGCTGCGATCTAAACTATTTTTAGCATTACTGTTGAGATTAAGTTGAATAAATAGGATTCAAATTTACTTTTACGATCTACGGTAAAAAAGTAATTTGTTTAATTTAATGCGGTTTGTGCCGTCTTGCTTTTGTGTTACACAGCTAACAGTATTTCGCAATCTTTACTTGTCTTAATTAGTTTTTTACCTCTATCTGGAGACGT
>CM065421.1:54220270-54247689 GCA_033060865.1 Dorcus hopei | reverse complement strand
CTCCATCTCTCCTCCTCACCTCCCCCCATCCAACCCTCCTCATCCCCCACCCACTGTCCTCCTCCTGTCTCACCCTGCCCCCTCCCAATCCCATCCCTGTCCTTCCACCCCCTCCTCCTCTCTCTCCCTGCTCCCTGCCCCATCCTCAATCTGTCTTGCCCACTAATTCCAATCCCATCCATCTCAACCCCATCCCAACTTCTCACCCCACCCCACCCCATCTCCACCTCTACCCCTTTTTCCTTTCTGTCAAGCCAACCCTTCCACACACCTCTGTCTCTTATGGTTTGTCTTTCTTTGTCCCAATCTCCCACATAATGAACAATGTATGCCTCAAGGCATCCAGTGACTGTTACAAAACCAGCACCCAGTAGTTTCCTGTTTCTTTTATGTCTTGTATTTACTGAACACCCATGGTCCTGTCAAAGCCTGGGTGAGGAAATAATCCCCTTCATAGAATTCTCTCAGTGGACCACCTCCTCGATCGCCATTGAATGAATGTTTCGTCCACCCCTGGATCTGAATCCGATTTTATTGTCACTTGTTCCCTAATCTCCGCCCCCTGATCTAGTGTGTGATCTGGTTGACTGATCTTTGCCAGCAAGGATGACCATCTCCGTCTTATGCACAGCCAAGTCTCAGCCCCCTTCCTTCAAGTAGCAATTCCCAATCTACCACCCAATCTCACTCCTAATTCCACCCACCTAACCCTTCTCCAATCCTAATTCCAATCCCAATTCTCTGTCTCCACCCCATGTCTCTCTGGTCTCCCCATCCCCTATTCTCATTCCACCCCTGTCTCTAATCCTGTCTCTAACCCTGTCTCTACTCCTGTTAACCTGACTCCTAAGCCCCCTGCCTCATCCCTGTCTCCCACCTCTTGTCCTTACTCCTGCCCATCTCCCTGTCTCCCATCTCTATTCCAACTCTCCTGTCTCCAATCTCTGTCCCACCTGTCCCAATCTCTGTCCCATCCTGTCCTAATCCTGTCCCAATCCTGTCTCAATCCCTGTCTCTAATCTCCCTGTCTCTAATTCCATCCCAATCTCAATCCTGTCTCTAATCCTGTCCTCATCCCCGTCCCAATTCCGTCACACTCTTCCCAATCCTTGTCTCATCCTTGGTCCCTAATTCCTCTGTACCCCACCTCCTGTCTCCAATGTATCCACCCTGTTACAAACCAGCATCCTTGCAGTCCTTGTTTCCCACATCCCACCCCACCCCACTCCCACCCTGTCCCAATCTCATCACCCTGTCTCCACTCCTGTCTCATCCTGTCTCTAATTCTGTCCCACCCCACCCCATCCTAATTCCCACCCAATCCACTCCCACCCCCACTCCTACTCCCTACTTGACTGTCTCTCCCTGCCCCAATCTCATCTCATCCTGTTCTCCCATCTCGTCCCACTTGTACTCCCCAATTGCCCCCACCCTGTCTCACCCTGCCCCCCCACCCTCTCTCCTGACCCTGTCTCTAATCTCTGTCTTAATAATCCTGTCCTATCCTGTCCTAATTCCCCCACCCTGCTCTAATTCTGTCCCACCCTGCCCCACCCCTGTCTCAATCCTGCCCCAATCCTGTCCTAATCCCCACCCCATCCCACTCCCACCCCATCTCAATCCATCCCACCCCACCCCACTCCCACTCCCCCAATCTCTTCCTTCTGTCACAACCCTTCCACACCTGTCTTTGTGGTTTGTCTTTCTTTGTCCCACCTCCCACATACGAACAATGTATGCTCCAGTATCCAGATTGTTACAAAACCAGCATCTCTGTAGTTTCCTGTTTCTTTATGTCTTTACAGTATTTACTGAACACCCCATGTCCTGTCAAAGCCTGGTGGAGGAAATAATCCCCATAGAATCTAGGACCACTCCCTGAATCTGTCCACCCCTGGTATTCCATCCCATTTTATTGCTCGTCTGTAATCTCCGCCCCATGTTGACTGATCTTTGCCAGCATGACATCCTGTCTAATTCCTGTCCAAGTAGCACCCCACCCCACCCTGTCCCACCCCATCCCACCCCTGCCCCATCCCATCCTAATCCTGTCTCCCCCATCCTGTCCCAATCTCCCCATCCTGCCCCACCCTGTCCAATCCTGTCCTAATCTCTGTCCCCATCTCCCACCCCTGCCCTGTCCTAATCCTGTCCCATCCTGTCTCTCCCTGTCCCTAATCCTGTCTTAATCCTGTCCCACCCTCCCCATCCTGTCTCAATCCTGTCCCCATCCTGTCCTAATCCTGTCCCCAATCCTGTCCCAATCCTGTCCCACCCCTGTCCTAATCCTGTCCCATCCTGTCCTAATCCTGTCCTAATCCTGTCTCAATCCTGTCTCAATCCTGTCCCCATCCTGTCTCATCCTAATCCCCATCCTGTCTCACTCCTGTCCATCCTGTCCCATCCTGTCCCCATCCTGTCCCCAATCTCTGTCTCCAATCCTGTAATCTCAGTCTCTAATCTCATCCTGTCCCACCCCATCTGCCCCATCCCTGTCTCACTCCCACCCCATCCTAATTCTCACCCTCCCACCCCACTCCCACCCATCTCCCAATTCCCACTCCCACTACTCCCATCTACCCTTTTCCTTCTGTCACAACCCTTCCACACCTGTCTTTGTGGTTTGTCTCTTTGTCCCACCTCCCACATACGAACAATGTATGCTCCAGTATCCAGATTGTTACAAAACCAGCATTCTGTAGTTTCCTGTTTCTTTATGTCTTGGTATTTACTGAACACCCCATGTCCTGTCAAAGCCTGGGTGAGGAAATAATCCCTTCATAGAGTTTCCTTGCAGGACCACCCTCGACGCCAGTGAATGAATGTTTCTGTCCACCCCTGGTATTCATCCCATTTTATTGCCGGCTTGTCTCTAATCTCCGCCCCTGATCTGTGTGATCTGGTTGACTGATCTTGCCAGCAAGGATGACCATCTCCGTCTTATGCACAGCTGTTCAGCCCCTTCCTTCCAAGTAGCCCCACCCCACCCCATCTCACCCCACCCCCACCCCAATCTCACCCCACCCCACTCCCCATCCTGTCCCCCACTCATCCCTAATTCCCCATCTCTGCCCTAATCTGTCTCCCACCCTGTCCCATCCTGTCCCATCCTGTCTCATCCTGTCCCACCCCTCTAATCCTGTCCCATCCTGTCCCAATCCTGTCTCATCCTGTCCCATCCTGTCCTAATCTCTGTCCCAATCCTGTCCCATCTCCTGTCCCCACCTCTGTCCTAATCTCCCATCTGTCCCTAATCCTGTCCTGTCTCTACCCCATCCTGTCCTAATCTCCCCATCCCATCTCAATCCCACCCTAATCTCCATCTCCCATCCCCAATCTCCCCATCCCCATCCTGTCCACACCCTGTCTCTCTGTCCTTCCTGTCATCTCTGTCTATCCTGTCTTGTCCCACCCTGTCTGTCTGAACAACCCCCATCCAGACTGTTACAAACCAGCTCCTGTTTCTATGTCTGTCTTAATCCTCACTGTCCCATGTCCTGTCAGGAATACCCTCCCCACTCCTAATCCCCACCCTGTCTCACCCTCCCCACCCTGTCTCCCACCCCACCCCACTCCCACCCTTTTCCTTCTGTCACAACCCTTCCACACCTGTCTTTGTGGTTTGTCTTTCTTTGTCCCACCTCCCACATACGAACAATGTATGCTCCAGTATCCAGATTGTTACAAAACCAGCATTCTGTAGTTTCCTGTTTCTTTATGTCTTACAGTATTTACTGAACACCCCATGTGCTGTCAGCCTGGTGAGGAAATAATCCCCTTCATAACTTCCTTGGTGGACCACCGACGCCAGTGAATGAACGTTTTCTGTCCAATTCCTGAGATTCATCCCATTCTGGCTCACATTTCCCCCGCCACAGCAATTCCCTCAGTGTGTCCCTATCCGTTCCGTCCCTGCACCCCATGAGTAGCCCACCGGGCAAGAACCATGAGATCTGATCTGTCTGGCAACCGTCCTGACTGCATGCACCAGCCTAGCCTCCCAGCATCCCCACAATAGCCCAGTCCAAACCCAGCCCAAACTGGACCGCGCAATTACTGATGGTTACCACTGAGGCCAATTCTAAGACTCCACTCTGGACATTTATATCACTCTCCTGCATGCGCCTCAGATGTTTTGAGACTGGACCCCGTCCTCACGTGTGGCTCATGAGTCCCCCATCCAGGTAGGATCTCGGCATTACCTTACGTCGGCTCTGTCTCCTAACTCCGCCCCTGGATCTGTAAGTGATCTGCTGATCGACTTTGGCTGTAGCGATGACTGATCCTGTCCCATGCACAGCCAAGTTCCTCAGCCCCTTCCTTCAAGTAACCCACCTCCCACTCCCACCCCAGCCCACCCCACCCAGCCCATCTCCCACTCCCACCCCACCCCCACCCCACTCCCACTCCCATACCCCCTAATTCCCCATCTCCCACTCCCATCCCATCCTACCCCATCTCTCATCTCACTCCTGGGTCTCCCATCCTGTCCCAATCCCCTGTCCCCAATCTCCTGTCCCAATCCTTGTCCTGACCTGTCCCAATCTCGTCCCACCCGTCCCAAGTAATCCTGTCCCCATCTCCTGGTCCCCATCCTGCTGCAACCTCGTCCCAATCCCCCACCCCACCCCACCCCACCCCACCCCACCCCACTCCCATCCTACCCCATGCCTAATCTAAGGTTCTACCCCTGTCTCTACACTGTACTACCAGCTCCTCCCACCCTGCCTTCTAATTCTTGCTGTCTCTGCATCTCTGCCCCACTACCCCACCCCACCTCTGCCAATTCTACTCCTTTTCCTCCTGCTCACAAACCTCCTGCTCCTACCTTTGTCTTTGGTGGTTTGTCTTCTTTTGCTGCCCACCACTCCCAATATTGCACGAACAACGTATGCCTGTTTTATCCAGATTGCCGTTGAAAAACCGAAGACCCTGCAGTTCCCCTGTTTCTTTATGTCTGTGGTCTGCATTTATCGAACACCTATTGTCCCGTCAAAGCCCTGGTGAGGAAATAATCCCCACCCTGCCCCACTCCTGTCCCTAATCTCCCCTGCTCCCATCCCGTCCCACCCCAAGGTCTCAGTCTCTGTCCCTACTCCCACCCTTGGCTGTTCACCCTACTCCCACCCTAATCTTTTCCTTCTTCTGTCACTCAACCCTTCCATCATCTGTCTATTGGTGCTCCCACCCTGCTCTTTAATTCCTGTTGGCTCCCACCCTGCCCCATCTCTGGGCTCCCACCCTGTTGCTCCATCCTGGGCTACAAACCCTGGCCCTAATCTGCAGTTTCCCACCTCCCGTTTCTTTATGTCTGTACATTTACTGAATGACCCTGTCCCGTCAGCCCAGAGAAATAACGTCCTGTAATCCCTGTCCCACCCCCTGTCCTAATCCCTGGTATCTCCAATCCTCAGTCCCAATTCCGGTTCTCAATCCCACCCCAATCCTGTCCCAATCCCAATAGTCCTTGATCCTAACTCTTAACCTTGCCCCAATTCCACCCCCACCCCAATCCCAATTCCCAATCCCATCCTCAGTCCCATTCCACATGTCTCTCATCCCTGTCCCCAATCCTGTCCTGTCTCATCTCCCTGTCCCAATTCCTGTCCTAATTCTGTCAAATTTCTAATCTGTCCAATCTCTGCCCCAATCTCAGTCTCTAATTCCTGGTTCTACTCCTGTCTCTAATCTCAGTATTGCCCCCACCCCTGTCTCATCTCTGTCTCTCACTCCTTGTCTCTAATCCTTGGCTCCACCCCTGTCTCCAACTCCTGCTCCCTACCCACAATCTACAAACCAGCATTCCCCTAACTCCTGTTTCTTTATGTCCTTCCGTCTGTGCCAACACCTCCACCCTGTCCTTGTGGCTCCATCCTGTCCCTAACCCACACACTGCATGCCCCAAGCATCCAGACTGAACTCACAAAAAACCAGCATCTGCAGCTCCCTGTTCCCTATGTCCCACACCCACTGAACACCCAATCTCTGTCCCGTCTGTGCCTGAGGAAACAATCTGCCCTTAATTAACCTCTTGCCCCTAATTCCCTGCCCCACCCTGGTCCCCACCCTACTCACTCCACCCTGCTGTTCTAATCTTTCAATGCCTTGCCCAGTAATTCCTGTCTCCCAATTCCCCGTACCTCCCACATTACATCCTGACTCTCTACTCCTGTCTCCCAGGTCTCTGTCTCCCACCCTGTCCCCCTGCTCAAGGTTCTCAATTCCAGTCTCACCCTGGTCTCTAACTCTGTCCCCACTCCTGCCCGTCTCATCCCTGTCCTCCCCAAGGTCCATCTGTCCTCTAATCTGTTCCAATTCCTGCCCCACCCTGTCCTCAATCCCGTCCCAATCCCTGGTCTCAGTCCTGGGTTCCAATCATCTGTCCCTGACTCCAATCTCCTAATTCTTCGTCGTCAAACTCCTGCCCTCCTGCCCTAATATCAATTGTGGTTTGTCTTCTTGTCCCAATCTCCCACATAATGAACACTGCATGTTCTGGTATCCAGATTGTTAAAAACCACATATCTCCAGTAGCTTCCTTGTTTTTGCGGTTTATGTCTCATAGATGATTTTATGAACAATCCTCATGTCCTGGTCAAAGCCTGGGTGAGGAAACAATCCCCATCTGAACCATGCCTGTCCATCTGTCCTAATCTCGTCCCCACCCCACCCCACCCCATCCACTGTCTCACTGGGCTGTCCCATCCCACCCCACCCCTGTCCCATCTTGACCTAATTCCAATCCTCACCCCTGCCTACAATCCTGGGCTGTCTCTCAATCCTGTCTCCTACCCCGTCCTAATCCTGTCCCAACCTCCTGGGTCCCATAATTGTCTTTTGTCCCAGTAACTCTCAGTCCTGTCCTAACCTGTCCCCACCCTGCCACATAACTCCTGTCTCTGGGTATCCTGTATCGTTACAAACCAATTTCCTGCAGTTTCCTAATCTCTGTCTCCATCCTGTTCTGAACACCCCATGTCCCAAGGTCTGCCCCAGGAAATAATCCTCCCTACCCAATCTCTAATCCCACTGCCCCACTCCTACTCCTAATCTCTGCCCTACCCTCAATTCCAATCTCACTCCTACCCCCTTTTCCTTCTTCTGGCTCACAACTCCTTCCACACTCATATCTTTGCGGGTTTATCTTTCTTTGTCCCAATCTCCACATTGCCACGAACAACGTGGCTCCAGAGTATCCGTATCGTTCTACAAAACCAGCATTCTGCAGCTCCCTTGTTTCCCTTTATGTCTTTACAGACCACCGAATCCCCATGTGTCACTGTCAAAGCCCATGTGAGGAAATAATCCCCTACAGAATCTCCTTGGTGGATCCACCCTGACGCTGCGGAATCGAATTGCTCGTCCAACCCCAGGTATTCACATCCCATTTTATTGTCGGTTTGTCTCAATCTCCAACCCCTGATCCAGAAGGCGTGATCTGGTTGACTGATCTTTGGCCAGCAAGGACGATTAATCTCCGTCTTATACTGTGCTTGGTTCAGACCTTTTCCTTCCAAGTGCAGTACTCCACCCCACCCTACCCCGTCTTCTAATTCCCACCCTGCAATTCTGCACTCCCACCCCACCCAATTATTCTCATCTGCTCACTCCATCTTGACCCCAATCATCACTGCTCCGTCTCATTCTCGTCTCAATCTCTGCCCCTAATCCGTCACCCCGCCTCAACCCCTGTCTCAATTAATCTGGGTCTTTACCCCTGGGTCTCACCCTGTCTCTCAATTCTCGTCTCACTCCCGTCCCCACCCTGCCCACATACGAACAATGTACCCTGCTCCAGTATCCATTGTTGCCAATCAGTATCTCAAGTCCCAGCGTTCCTGTTTCTACAAGTCTTACAGAGCCACCGACCCTCACTGACCCCATGTCCCTGTCACCCCAGCCTGGGGATTTAATTCCCACCCACCCTGCCCTGCTCCTGATAATCTCAGGACCATCCCTGACGCCGCGAATGACCCTACGTCTTCTGTCCACAACCTGTATTCATCCTGTCATTTTGACATCGGTTTGTCTGTTCTTAATGTCCGCTCCCACATATGATCAATGTAGCGTGATCTGGTTGACTGATCGTTGGCTAAAACCAGCAAGGATGACTGCAGTTTCCTCATTGTCTTGCATGTCTGTTTACAGATCCTTCCTTCAAGTATGCACCCACTCCCAATGTCCCTACCCTCCAGGATAACCTCCCACTCCCCACTCCTGCCCCACTCCCAATCTCCCACCCCAATCTCCCACCCCAACCCACTGCCCACCCCACCCCCATGGCCTCAACCTGCCCCACTCCTTCTGCCCCCACCTTAAAATCCCAGTCCACCCACCATCCTAATCTCTGTCCCACTCCCGTCCCATCTTGGTCTCACTCCCGGTCTCTGGCACCCTGTCCCACCCCACTCCCGTCTCTGGCCACCATCCTGTCTCCAATCCTTCTGCCCCAATCCCTGTCCTAATTCCTGCCCCACCCTGGGCCCCATCCTCCTGTCCCCAGTAATTCCCTGCTCCCACCCCCACCCTAATTCCTGCCCCACTCCCATCTTTACCCCTCATCCTGCCCTAGTCTCTGTTCTGCACTCCCATCCTAATTCTAATTCTGCCCCCACCCTGGGTCCTGCAGTAATCTCCCAGTCCTAACCCGTTCCCAACGTCCCACCCCTGCCCCCACCCCCTGGGTCCCAACTCTGTCTCATCTCAAATGCCCCAATTCCTGTCAGCTGCCCAATCCTGCTCCCACCCAGTTCCCAAGTGGCAATCCCTGTCTCAATCTCACCCCACCTGTACCCAGTAATCCTGTCTCAATCCATCTCATCCAATCCCAATCCTCCCTTCTGGCTTCCACAACCCTTCCACCTGTCTTTATGGTTTGTCCATGTCCACCTCCCACATACGAACAAATGCATGTTCCAGTATCCAGACTGCCACTAAAACCAGCATCCCAGAACCCCTGTTCTTTATGTTCCTAGTATTTACTGAACACCCTATTGTCCTGTCAAAGCCTTGGGTGGAGGAACAATAATCCCCATCCTGCCCTTGGCACTCCTGGGGTCCCCAACTCCCTGCCCCACCCCCTGTCTCATCTCCTGCCCCACTCCTGTCCTGTAATTCCTGGGTCTCGTCCCTAATCTCGTCACAACCCTAATCTCACCCCAAGTTTGTCTTTTTTGTCCTAATCTACATCCTTAATCCCCACGTCCCATCCCAATCCATCCCCAATCCCATCCTGTCCCCCACCTGGGGCCGTCCCAATTTCCTGGGTTTCCTTAACTCCCAATCCCAATCCCAATCCTAACTCCCGTCCCCAATCCTGTCCCACCCCATGTGCTGTCAATCTCAATTCCTGTCCCAATCTCTGCCCTCATCCAATCTCCAATCCTTGCGGATCCCCAATTCCTGCCCCATCGCCGTCCTGAATCTGTTTCTGTCCAATGTCTCTGGCCCCCACCCTGCCCCATTTCACTGCCCTACCTGGTTTGTCTCTAACTCCTGTCTTGGATTCTTGGCTCATTCTTCATGGGCTGTTCCCACCCCTGATCTTGGCCCCACCACTTAACTCCGTCTCCCACTCCCCTGTCTCATGCAACCTGGGGTTCCAAGTCCTCAGTCCCATCCTGTCCTGTGACCCTAAGTCCTAGTGTCCTGTTCCAATCCTCAATCCCACTCCTGGGTCCCAATTCCTGTCCTAACTCCATCCCCATCTTGCCCTGACCCCGTGGCTGTCTCCACCCCAATCCCATGCCCCACCCTCAAGGTCTCCCACTCCATCCCCATCTGCCCTCATCTCAATGCCCAATCAATTCCTGTCCCAATCCCAATGCACCCCGTCCCTACTCCTACCCCACCCTGCCCCCATCCTGTCTCCATCCTGTCTACCCTACTCCTGCCTTTTCTAATCTGGTTCACAACTCCTGTCCTACACCTTCTGTCTCTAATCCTGTCCCATCCTTTGTCCCCATCCTGTCTCCACCCACGTGAACACTTGCATCCCGTCTCCAGTATCCCCAACCCCACCCAATCCCAGCATCCTGTCTCATCCCCTGTCCTTAACTCCGTCCTTAATCCTGCCCCTGTCTCAATTCCGTCCCATCCTTACTGGGTCCCAATTCCCATGTCCTGTCAAAGCCTGTCTCCACCTGAAATCCCAATCCTGTCCCAATCTCGTCTCCCAATCTCCTGTCTCATCCCGTCTTGTCTCAATTCCTGTCCCCACCCTGTTCTAATTCCTGTCTCCATCCTTGTTCCTTAATCCTACTCCTACCTCCTTTCTCCCTAACTCGTCACAATTCCCATTAACTCAACGTCTTGTGGCCTCCATCTTCTATCCCACCCTCCCACACAATGAACAACGTGGCTCTCAGCATCCACTGTCACAAACTCACATTCCCAGCTCCACTGTTCCCACAGCATTTGACCTGAACTCCACGGTCAAAGTGAGGAATAATCCCTAACTGGATCCGTCCCCACCCTGTGGTCTCCCAATCTCCTGGTTCCCTACCCCTGTCCTAATTTTTCTGTCACAAACTCTTCCACACTTCTGTTCTTTTGTGGTTTGAGTCTCTTTTCTTTTTTGTCCCACCTCCTGACAATACGAACAATGTATGCTCAGTATCCGTATCGTTACAAAACCAGCATTCCGCAGTTTCCTGTTTCTTTATGTCTTTACAGTAGCTCACTGAACAACTCCCACGGTCCCTGTTTCAAAGCCCAGTGAGGAAACATAATCCCCACCCTGCACCCACGTCTCCTGCCCCACCCCTGCCCCACCATCTCACCGTCTGCCCAGCACCGTCTCAATTCTGCCCTAATCTCGTCCCAATCCCTGCCCCATCCCCTGTCCCAATTCCCCGTCCCTAATTCTGTCTCATCTCACTCCTGTCTCCCCAATCCTGTCCCCATCTCAGTCTCACCATACCTTAACCCTGCCCCCACCTGGGTCCCCAATCCGTCCCACCTGTCCCTAATCTCTGTCCTGTCACCCGTCCCAATTCCTGTCTCAATTCTGTCATCCTAATTCTGTCTCCATTCCCCGTCTCCAATTCCTGCACCCCATCTCAGTTCCCACCCTGTCTCTAATTCTAATTCTCAGTACCCTACCTTACTCTGTCTTACCTTGCCCACTCCTGGCTACCCCAATCCCTGCCCCACCTCTGTCTCACTCCTGCCTTGCACTCCTTGCCCTACTCCCACCCTGACCCCAGTCTCATCTCTTTCACTCCTGTCACATACCCTGTCTTCACACCTTGTCTTTGTGGTTTGTCCTTCCCTTGTCCCTAATCTCCACAGCCATGAACTTAATTCGTGCTCCAAGTATCCCAGACTGTTGGCTAAAACCAGCATCCTGTAGCTCCCTGTTTCTTTATGTCCTTATGGCATTTGACTTGAACGATCCCATGTCCTGTCGTGCCTCCAGTGGAGGAACAATCCCCACCCTGAACCATCTCTGTGCTACTCCTGGGTTCTCTAATTCCCCTGCTCCCAATCCTGTCTTGCCCTGTCTCTACCCTCTATTCCTGTCTTCCAATTCTTGCCTCATCTCTGTCTCATCTGTCTTAATTCATCTGCTGCCCTACTCCTGGGTTCTGACCCTTGCCCCTACTCCTGACCTAGAACCCACCTCTGACCCTACTACCCTGGCTCTACTCCACCCAATCTCCTGATCTCTACTTCTACCATCCCATGCCTAATCCCTAATCCCACTCCCAACACCCTGTCTAATGTCTCCAATGTCTCTAATCTCATCAATCCCAATCCTGTCTCCCATCCCCTGGGTCTCCTAATCTCGTCCTAGCACTCCCTGCCCCCATCCTGCCTTAATTCCTTGCCCCAATCTCCTGTCTCTAATCCTCAAGGTCTCCCCATCCCGTCCTAATCTCGTCTCATCTCTGCATCCTCAGACCCCACCGTGTCTCAATCTCAGCTCTAATCTCTGGCCCCATCATCCTCAATTCTCCACCCCCAATCCCATCTCTCATCTCGTCATCTTAATTCCTGTCCCCACCAGTCTCATAACCCTTCCACACCTGTCCTGGCAATTTGTCCCGTCTCCATACGCCGTCTCTAATTGCATGTCCCAGAACCGTCTCCAGCTCCCACTCCTGCCCCAGAATGAGCACGCTGCCCTACCCATGCCTCACCCTCAAAGCCTTAATTTAACCCCACTCCTGTCATCCCACTTAGCCCGTCCCCACTCCTGTCTCCCAATTCTCCTGCCCTTGATCTCCTGTCTCCCATCCTGTCTCTGATCTCTGTCCCATCCTGTCTCACCTAATTCCCGTCTCAATCTCAACTCTCCATCCCTTGGTCTCATCCACGTCCTTAACTCTGTCTCAATCCTGGGTCCTCAATCCTATCCTAACTCTCAATCCTGTCCTTAACTCGTCCTTAATCCTCCATCCCAATCCCTGGGTCCCAATCCCAACTGTCCATAATCCTAATCCTGCAATTCCTGATCCCCACCCAACTTCAATCCCAATCCCCAATCCTAATCCCAATCCCAATCCTCAATTCCCAGTCTCATCCTGTCTCTCCGTCGTCACGAATCCCTGACCACATCCTGGGTCTCATCTGCGTGGTCTCAATGTCTCCTTTGTCCCAATCTCCTGTCGATATCGAACAACGTACGTCTCCAAGTATCCCAGATCGCTGCAGTCATTAAAAACCAGCATTCTCAGTTTCTCTGTTCTCTTTATGTCTTATAGCAGATGACTGAATTAATTTATGTCCTGTCAAAGCCTGGGTGAGGGAAATAATCCCCACCTCCTGCCCCACCCTAATCTGCCCCACTCCTGCTCTTACCCATGCCCTACTCCTGTTCTTCCCTGTCTGCTCACAAACCTTCCACACTCTGTCTCTAATTCCGTCCCACCCTGGGTTTAATTTCTTTTGTCCCACCCCTGTCTCCCACATCCCACTTAGAACAATGTGCCCTCTAGTATCCGTATCGTCTACAAACCAGCATTCCTGTGCTAATCCTGTTTCCTGTCCTATGATCTCACAGTATTTCCCATCTGAATCTCATAATCCCGTCCTGTGTCCTGGTGAAACAATCCCCCACCTCCGTCCCAATCCCCACTGTCCCAATGCCACGTCCCATCCTCGTCCCAATCTTCCTAATCCTGTCCTCAATCCTCGTCACCATCTCGTCTCCATCCTGCCCCTAATCCCCTGTCTCCACCTCTAATTCCTCGTCCCCATCTTGTCCCCCACCCTGCCCTACTCAATTCCTGTCCCCACTGTATTGACCTCTGTCCTCTAATCCAATCTTGCCCCACTTGCTGTCTTCACTCCTGCCCTTTTTCCTTCTGCTCCCAACTCCTTCATACCCCACTCCTGTCTTTCGTCCCACTCCTGTATGCCCCATCCTGCTAAACCCACCCTGTAGTTTCGTTTCTCATCTGTCTCTCACTCCTGATCACCCATGTCCTGTCAAAGCCTGGGAGGGGAAATAATCCCACTCCTGCCCCCACCCTCCCTAACACCCCACCCACCCCACCCTGCACCCCACTGCCCCACCCCACTCCTAATTCTTTCCTCTTCTGTCACAACCCTTCCACACCTCCTGTCTTTGCGGTTTGTCTTCTTTTGTCCCAGACCTCCCCACACACGAACAATGCATGCTCCAGTATCCGTATCGTTACACAAACCAGCATCTCCAGTGCAGTTCTGTTTCTTTATGTCTTGGTATTTCACTGAACATCCCACAGTCCTGCTCAAGCCTGGGTGAGGAAATTAACTCCCCACCTGCTCACCCTGCCCCACTCCTGCTCCCACTCCTGCGGACCTACCTCCTGATCGTCTACCCTGAACGTTTCGTCCTAATTCCTTGCCCTAATTCTATGCCCCCGGACAGTCCTGGTCTTGTCTTAATTCCCTGCCCCATCCTGGGTCTGCTGTTGGGTTCCCACTCCTGCCCCACTCCTGATCTCTCAATTCCTTCAGTCTTAATCCTGACCCCCATCTCCTGTCCCACCCCTGTCTGCATCAGCTGCCTCCATCCTCCTGTCCTAATCCCACCCAATCCCGTCTCCACCCCTGTGTCCCATCCCGTCTCCAATCCGTCCTGTCTCAATCTCTGTTCCCCATCCCTTGACTCCCAATTCCCTTCCTGTCTGGCCAATCCCTTCCATTGTCTGTCTGTCCCACCCCAATACAATGAACAATGTTCCAGTCCAGTATCATTAAAACCCAGCATCCCAGTTCTGTTTTATGGTTCCTATATTTTACTGAACCTATGTCCTGCTTCAGCTCAGGAGGGAAATAATCCCCCACCCTGGGTCTCATCTCCTTGCCCACCCCCCAGTCTCACCCCCACCCCAGCATCCCGTCCCACCCTGTCTCTAATTCCTGTCCCCACCATCCTGTCCCTAATCCTGTCCTGGCCCCACTCCTGTTCCCATTCTGCCCCAAGGTCCTCAAGGTCCTGTCCCAATCTCTGTCCTTCCAATCCTGTCCCACCCTGTCCCCTAATGTCCGTCCCAATCTCGTCTCAATCCCTGTTCCCCACCCTCCCAATTCCAATCCCAGCATTCCCCACTCCCATCTCAATTCCCTGTCTCTACCCTGTCCATCTCACCCCTGCCCCATCCTCCCACCCCACCCCAATTCCTACCCTAATTCTCCACCCCTTATTTTTCCCTTCTGTCACAACCCTTCCATGACTGTCTTGTGGTTTGTCTTTTTGTCCCACCTCCCACATATGCCGAACAATGTATGCTCTGGGTATCTGTATTGTTACATAAACCAGCATCTCTGGAAGTTTCCTGGTTTCTTTTATGTCTTACAGCATTTCGACTGATTAATCGTACATGTCCCGTCGTCAGCTTCTTTGGGTGAGGGAAATAATCCCCAATTCCCGTCTCATAGAATTTGCGGACCACGTCTCCCATCGACGACGTGAATTCCCGTCCCCAATCTCATTGGTCTCATCCTGTCCCAATCCCTTGGCATTCCATCCCAATTCTCGTCCCTCACATTCCCCAGCACTCCTGGTGGTAATCCAGCGACTCTCGTCTCAGCATCTCGTGCTCAATCTCTAATCCAGGTGACCACCAGGTCGGCAATCTCTGCCCCACCTGAGCAGCCTGGCTCACCCACGAGAATGGTCTCCATAACTGTCCCACATCTGCTGCCCCAATTCCTGTCCTAATGCATGGCTCCCACCAATGAAGACCCCACACAGAAGTCTAGGTCCAAAACTAAACCTGACCGCGCACATTATCTGAGGTCCTGCTCCCAATTCTGGTACTTACCACCTGGTTCTTTCCTGGACTTGGTCCCTGACACCCTAATTGGTGCATTACCCTACTCGTTAGCTGTATGTGCCTAGGCTAAGCTGAGCCTGTCTTTGGACTGTTTGTCCTCACGTGTATCATGTGAGTCCCCACCCCTCCCATCTAGGTACGACCCCAGGTATGCTCATTGCCAGACGTTTGTCTCTAGCATTCTCTGTCCTCATTTCTCAGGACAGATGATCTGGCTGACCCATGATCTTGCCAGTGCCTGCTGGATTTGACTTGACTCTCTCTGTCCTGAGAGTGCACCATGCCCCCATCTGTCCCCACCCCCAAGTAGTCTCTAATCTCTGCCCACCCCACGCCATCTCTGGCACCACAATTCCCTCCAATCCCCAATCTTTGGTTCTAATTCAATCCTAATCCTGAATCTCGTCCCATCTGTCTTACTCCTGTCTTACCCACCCCATCTCAATCCCCAATCTCTAATTCTACCCAATTCCCATCTGCCCCAATCTTGTCCCGTCAATCTGTTCTACCTTGGTTCTTACACCGCCCCTACTCCCGCCCCACTCCCTGCCCCACTCTCCAGTCTCACCCGTCTCTACCCCTGTCTCTTAATGTCTCAATCTCCTGTTCTGTAATCTCCTGCTCTCTCATCTCTGTCTCATAATCAAGTCTCACCAGTCTCACCCCACCATCCCACTCCCAATCTGCACTCCCACTCCCACTCCCAATTCCCTGCACCCCACCCCATCTCACACCATCCTACCCCATCTCATCTCTGCCTTCTGTCACAACACTTCCACACCCTGTCTTTGCGGCCTGGTTTTGTCTCTCTGTCCCAGACATACGAACACGTATGGCCACCTGGCAATCCTCGTATCGTTACAAAACCATAGCATCCTGGTGCCTGTCTCACTTCTTTGATGGGTCTTATGTATTTGACCTGAATCTCCATGATCCCAAGGTCAAGCCTGGGTGAGCTAATCCCCCACTCCTGTCCATCACTGCACCGTCTGCCCTACCCCATCTTTCCTTCTGTCACAACCTTCCCCACCCACTCCCTGATATTGCCCCACTCTTCTTGTCCCAATTCCCGTCTCATCCTGCCCTAATTCCTGTTCTGTAATATCCTGCCCCACCCTGTTATAAACCCCAGCATTCTCAGTAGTCTTACCCTGCTCCCAATTTATGATCTTTATTCACTGAACCCTACTCCTGCCCTTCCCACTCCTGTCTCATCCCCTTAATCCCGTCTCAGCCACTCCTGGTCTCCCACCCTCGTCCCACTCCTGCCCACCTCCCCAATCCTTCCCAATTCCTGTCCCACCCCAGGTCCCACCCCACTCTCCTGTCTCTAATCTCCTGTCCTCAATTCCTGTCCCAATTCTCGGCCCCCACATCCTGTCCCAATTCCCACCCCAATCCTGACCCCTCAATCTCGTCTCAATCTCCAATTCCCACCCCACTCTGTCCTAATCCCAATCCCCTCTCCTCGTCACAACTGACCAATTAACCTGTCTCATGGTCTGTCTCCCTTGTCCCACACGAACAATGACACCCAGCATCCATCACACAAACCAGGTCCCAGAAGGTCCTGTTTCTCTAATGGTTCCTGTATTTAATCTCGAATTCCCAATGTCCTGTCAAGTTCAGGATAATCCCCATCTTGTTTGCTACTCCTGTCTCTACTCCTGTCCCCATCCTCTGGCTCCCACTCCCTGTCTCCTGTCCCATCCTGTCTCCCACCCTCCCTACCCACTCCTGTCTTGACCCTAGCTCCCCACTCCTGTCTTACCCTCAATCCCTACTCCCAATCCCACCACTTCCCATCTCTGTCACAACCATCCTGTCTCCATTAATCTCCTGGGTCTTGAGGGTTTGTCTCATCTCTGTTCCCACCTCCCACACAATGAACAACGCATGCCCAGTGATCCAGAATGTCATTAAACCAATCATCTCAGAAGTTCCTGTTTCAACATCCCTACAGCATTTCCACTGAACAATCTCCATGTCCTGTCAGCTCAAGTGAGGAACAATCCCCTGTCCCCATAGACCCCCTTGCGGACTCATCCCCGACGCTGCGAAATTGCTCGTTCCCAATCTCTGGTATTCTCATCCTATTTTAATTGGGTGGCTTGTTCCTAATCTTAACCCCTGACTGTAGTGACCTCTGTTGACTGATCCTCCCTTCGGCTCAGCAAGGATGACCATTCCTGTCTTATGCACCTGTGCCAAGTTCAGTTCCTGTCCCTTCAAGTAGCACCCCACCATTAATGAACCCCAATGTATGTCCCATCCCCACTCCCACTAAACCACCCCATCTCCCACTCCCTGTTTCTCACTCCCCACCTCCCAGGCCCCCTGCCCCACTCCTGTCTCCTTCAATCAACCCACTGTGCCCCAACTCTGTCTCTGCACCCTTGGTTCTCTAATTCTGCCCTCCCACCCCGTCTCTGCACCCTAATCTCATCCTTACCCTGTCCTCCTTCTTGTCACAACCCTTCCACACTGTCTTTTTGTGGTTTGTCTTCTTTGTCCCAATTCCTACACACGAACAATGTTCCAATATCCAGACTGTTACAAAACCAAAGCATTCTTGTAGTGTTTCCTGTTTCTTTTATAGTTCAGGGTATTTCACTGAACACCCATGTCCCGTCGTGCTCAAGCCTGGGTGAGGAAGAACTCCCTTCTATAGACCCTCTGCTCCCACCCCTGCCCCCACCCTGTCCACCATCCTGGTATTCATCCCTAATCTCTCGTCTCCCATCCTGTCCCCTGGATCTGGCGCGGTGATCTGTTGATCGATCTTGCCAGCAAGGATGACCCAATCTCCGTCTTATGCACAGCTGGCATCCCCAATCCTTCCTGCCCGTCCTAAACCCCATCTGCCCCACTCCCCTGTCCTTAATCCTGGTCACTCCCACCCGGTCCCACACCCAATCGTCACCAGCACCCTGCAATCCCAACCTGTCCCAGTCCCTGTCTCTACCATGCCCAACTCTGTGACCCTGTCTTACCCTGCCTCTCATTCTTGTCCCCCACACTGTCCTCCCACCCCTGTCTCCTAATTCTCATAGGTTTCCTGTAATCTGGTCTCATGTCTCCTGGGCATGTCTCTACTGAACATGCTCCTACTCCTGGCTCTTAAAGCCCTGTCTCTACTCCTGCCCTCATTCTCCTGCTGTCTCCCCACCTCTGTCTTACTCCTGCCCCCATCCCTGGTTCTAATTCCTGGTCCCCACCTCTCCGGGTTCCCATCTCAGCCCTCAATCTCCTGGGTCCTAATCCTCGTCTCAGCAATCCTAACTCTCAATTCCCAATCCCCTTAATCCCTGGCCAGTCTCCCAATCCAATGTCCCTAAATCCCGTCTCAATCCCCACCGTCTCATCCCCTAATCCTCAAATTCCCAATCCCAATCCTTAACTTGACTCAATCCTAATCCCACCATCCCTGGCTCCCAATTCCGTCTGGTCTCCTGTCTCAATCCTGACCCCAATTCCTGGGTCCTCAGCAATTCCTGGGTCTCCCCAATTCCTGTCCTCCTGTCTCCTTGTCCTATCAATTCTCTGTCTTGTAATCTCCTGTCCCATCCTGTCCACCCTGTCTCCCACCTTCCTGTCTTAATCTGCCTGTCTCAATTCTGGCTCCCACTCCTGTCTCCCACCCTGCTCTTACCCCTGTTCCTACTCCTGTTCTAATTCTGCCCCACTCCTGTACTCTACCATCACTACCCAGTCTCTAATCTCTGCCCCACTCCTAATCTCTAATTCCTGTCTGTACTCACTGGGTCTCCACTCCCCAGCCCCCAATCTCCTGTCCTGCCACCATCCTGGGTTCCCCATCTCTGTCTGCACCCCTCTGTCTCAATTTGTAATCCTGGTCTCTATTCCATCTTGCCTCTCTACTCCTGTCTCCCCACCCCCGTCTCTCACCTCCTGTCCTGGCCCCTGTCTCAATCTCTTGCCCCACCCTGGCCCCACCCCACCCTGTCTCACCCCATGTCCCATCTCTTCCTTCTGTCACAACCCTGTCTCATGACCTGTCCTAATTGCTGGGTTTCAATCTTTTGTCCCGATCCTGTCCCACATATCGTGAACAATGGCTGCTCCATCTCAGACTCCCCGTCATCTAAACCAGTGACCTTGTGAAGCCCACTGTTTCTTACACCCTGTCTCACCGAACACCCTGATGTCCTGTGCCTGGTGAGGAAGATCCCCTACTCCATGCCTCACCCTGTCTCCACCCTGTCTCCCTAATTCACCCTTCTCCTTCTGCCTGCCAAACCCTACACCTTGTCTCAGGTTTGTTCTCTTCTTTGTCCCACCGACCTCCCACATGGCCACACGAAATCAATGCATGTCTCCCAGTATCCAGATCGTTGCCAAAACCAGCATTCCTGCGTGCCTGTTTCTTTGACCTTGTTGCTCGGAAATCAATCCCAGCATGTCCTGCTCAGCCCAACCCCACCCCAGTTCCTGCACCCTGAATAATCCCCACCCCTGTCCCCACCCCACTGTCCCACTCCCACCCTGTCTGATCTCTGTTGCTCCCACCCATCCCCACCCTGTCCTCAATCCTGCCCCACTCCCTGTCTGCCCCCACCCTGCCCCTTAATCCCTGTCCCCAATCCCCTCGTCTCCCAACCCTGTCCCCAATCCTGCTCTTCCCTGCCCCACCCTGGCTCCCACTCCTGCCCCAATCCCTAATTCCGTCTCACCCTGGTCCTATGTCCCCACCCAATTCCTGTCCCACCCTGTCTCCACCTGTCTCCCAATTCCTCGTCCCATCCCCTGTCCCAATCCTGCCCCATCCTGTCTCTAATCCCAATCTCCCATCCCATCCTGCTCATCCTAATCTCTGATCCCTCGGTCAAACAGTCCTCCGGACCTGTTGTCCTTGGTGGTCTAGTCCTTCCTGTCCCTACCTCCACACTACGAAACGGTCTGGGCATCGTCACAAAACCAAAGACCTACAGTCTCCTGTCTCTTGTATGTCTTGTTGTACATTTCCATCAAATCAATCCCTTATGTCCCTGCCCAAAAGCTCCAGTGAGGAAATAATCCCTTCCAGAATCTCCCAGGATCTCTACTCCTGACGCTGAATGTTTCTGTCTCACCTGGTTCACGACGATGCTGGCTTGCTCCTAACCTCCACCCCTGGATCTGACAGGGTGATCTGGTTGGACTGACTTTTGCCAGCAAGGATGACTCATCTCCTGTCTTACTGCAGCTGTCTCAGCTCCCTGTCCTTCCCAAGTAGTACCCCCATCTCATACCCCAATCCCACTGTCCCACTCCCACTGTCTTAATCCTTGTCTCACCCCACCCCTGTCTCAAATCCCACTCTGTCTCATCCCTGTCCTAATCCCGGGTCCATCACTCCTGTCCCTCCCCACCTCCCACTCACCCCATCTGGCTGTCCTCAATTCCTGTCTTACACTGCCCCACCCTGTCTCTCAATCTCAGTCCATCCCTGCCCCATCTAATCTGTCCTTAATTCTCTGTCTCTACCATCTGCCCCACCCTGTCCTCACTCCCTGTCTCATCTCAACTCTAATTCCTGCCCTTACTCCTGTCTCCCACCTCCTCAGGCTCCCTATTCCCTCGTCTTAAACTGTGTGTTCCCATCTTACCTGCCACAGTCTCTAGCCTGTCCCACTCCTGCCCCACCCTCCCACCCCTACTCCCACCATCTGTCACAACCTCCTACTCCTGTCTCACCCTGTGGTCTCTAATTCCTTGCCCCACTCCCTTATTCTCCACACCTCTGCCCCAGTATCTCGCTGTCCTTAACTCCAGCATCTCCACCCTGACCCCAATCTCATACCTCGACTGCAATGACCCCACGTCCCACTCAAAGCCATTCCCAATCCCCAACCTACCTGTCTCATCCCAATGTCCAATTGTCCTAATCTCAATTCCACCCCACTCCCACCCCAATTCCCACTGCCCCATCCCACCCCAATTCTGCACCACACTGGGTCACCCTAATTCCCCACTCCTGGTCTACTCCTTCCTTGTCACAACCCTTCCCACACCTGTCTTTATCTTTCTTGGGTCCCACCTCCCACATACGAACAATGTATGCTCCAGTATCCGTATTGTTACAAAACAAGCATTCTGTAGTTTCCTGTTTCTTTATGTCTTTAAGGTATTTACCGAACACCCCATGTCATGTCAAAGCCTGGGTGAGGAAATAATCCCTTCATAGAATTTCCTCAGGGACCACCCTCGACGCTGCGAATGAATGTTTCTGTCCACCCCTGGTATTCATCCCATTTCTGCCTGCCATTTCCCCTCAGCACCCTTGTGCCTCCCCTTTATTCTGTCGCCCCTCCTGGTGCACTTTGCTGCCGCTCTTGCGCGAGTAGTTTAATGGCGGCAATTTGAATCATGAGAATGGCCTGTCGGTAATTGTCTCCATACGCTGATGTAATGCATGGCCATTTTTCTGCAGCTTCTCTAGCATTCCCCTCATACAGTTTGTAGTCCAAAACCCAGCCCAAACTGGGACCGCGTACATTATTATTGAGGTTACCACATCCTGAGGCCAACACCCTTCCTTTGGGGACCTTTGGGTCCTGACACTGGCATCACTCCTCAGCCAGGGCCGTGCATGCCCCTTGTGGCTCTTGATCGTGGACCATTCCCCACGTGCAGTGGTCATGTGCGAGTCCCCATTCTAGGTAGACTCCCAGGTATTTTATTGCCGGCTTGTCCTAATCTCCGCCCCTGATCTGTAGCGTGATCTGCTTGACTGATCTTTGCCAGCAAGGATGACGATCTCCGTCTTATGCACAGGTTCAGCCCCTTCCTTCCAAGTAGCACCCGACCCCACCCCACCCCACCACCCACCCCACCCCACCCACCCCACTCTTACCCCACCCTACTTCCACCCTACCCTACTCCCACCCTACTCCCACCCACTCCCACCCCACCCTGCCCCTAATTCCTTGCCCCACCCTGTCCCATCCTGCCCCACCGTCCCATCTGTCCTACTCCTGTCCCAATCCCTGCCCCACTCCATCCTGTCCTGTCTAATCTCCCCACTCCCCTCATCCTGTCCCCAATCCTCAGTCTCAATCCCTGTCCCAATCCTGTCCAATCCTGTCCCATCCCTGTCCCATCCTGTCCTACCCCTGTCCCACCTGTCCTAATCCTGTCTCCATCTCCTGTCCCAATCCCTGTCTCCACCCTGTCTCACCTGTCCCAATCTCTGGCCCCAATCTCTGACCCCAATCTCACCACCCACCCTCAATCCCACCCCATCCCACCTTCCTTCTGTCACAACCCTTCCACACCTGTCTTTGTGGTTTGTCTTTCTTTGTCCCACCCTCCCACATACGAACAATGTATGCTCTGGTATCCAGATTGTTACAAAACCAGCAGTCTGAAGTTACCTGTTTCTTTATGTCTTAAAGGTATATACCGAACACCCCATGTCCCGTCAAAGCCTGGGTGAGGAAATAATACCCCACTCCTGTCCCCAATCCTGCCTAACTCCACTCCCATCCTGTCCCCAATCTCCTGCCCCACCCTGTCCCCATCCTGCCCCACCCTGTCTCATCCCCTGTCCTAATTCTGTCCCCACTCGTCCCAATCTCTGCCCCACCCTGTCTCCTGCCCCAATTCTGTCCACATCCTGTCCCATCTCCTGCCCCACCCCACCCTGTCCTAATTCCTGTCCCACCCTGTCCCACCCCGTCCCCACTCCTGTCTCAATTCCTGCCCCAATCCTGCCCCTAATCCCCGTCCCATCTTGGCCCTACTCCTGCCCCCAATCTCACCCTACCCTAATCTCTTCCTTCTGCTCACAACCCTTCCACACCTGTCTTTGTTTGTCTTTCTTTGTCCCAATCTCCACATTACTGAACAATGTATGCTCTAGTATCTGTACTGTTACAAAACCAGCATTCTGTAGTTTCTGTTTCTTTATGTCTTTAAGGTATTTACTGAACACCATGTCCTGTCAAAGCCTGGGTGGAGGAAATAATCCCTCTCATAGAATGTCCTGGACCACTCTCGACGCTGAATGAATGTTTTCTGTCCACCCTCTGGTATTCATCCCATTTTATTGCCGGCTTTGTCCTAATCTCCGCTCCCTCCTGGATCTGTGAAGTGATCTGGTTGACTGATCTTTGCCAGCAAGGATGACCATCTCCTGTCTTAGCCCTACTCCCAGCCCCTTCCTTCTGCTAGTAATCTCTGCACCCCACTCCCCAGTCTCAATTCCCTGCCCCATCTCCAATTCCTACTCCCCCATCTCTTAATCCCCCTGTCCTAATCCCCTGTCCCCACCCCTGTCCCAATTCCTGTCTCTCAATCCTGCCCCACCCTGTCTCTAATCCCTCTATCCTGTCCTAATCTCTGTCCTAACTCCACCCCACTCCTTCTGTCCACCCTGTCCAATCTCTGTCTCTAATCTCCTGTTCCCAATCCCACATAATCGAACAATCGTCCTCAGCATCCTGTCTCATCCACCTCTCAATTTCCTGTCTCTAATGTCCTCTATTACTGCCCCATCCTGTCTGTCCATCAATCCTGCCTAATCCTCCTGTCTCACCCGTCATTCTCGTCCTAATTCCCTGTCCCATCCTGTCCCAATTCCTGTCTCACCCCTGTCCCATCTCCTGGTCTCATCCTGTCCACTGCCATCTCTGTCCCCTGTCCCCATCTCTGCCCCAATCCACCCTGTCCACTCCTAATCTCATCCCCATCCCCCGTCTCTCTCTGCCCCACCTGTCTCTACCCTACCCCTCTGCCTCTACCCCACTCTACCCCACTCCTTCCTTTTCCTTCTGTCACAACCCTTCCACACTCTGTCTTTGTGGTTTGTCTTCTTTGTCCCACCTCCCACATACGAACAATGTATGCTCCAGTATCCTTATCGTTACAAAACCAGCATTCCTGTAGTTTCCTGTTTCTTTATGTCTTTATGTATTTACTGAACAATCTCATGTCCTGTCAAAGCTCCTGGGTGAGGAAATAATCCCCTACCCTGTCTCTACCCCTGTCCCTATCCTGTCCCCATCTCTGCCCCACCCTGCCCCAATCCTGCCCCACTCTGTCCCCACCCCAATCCTGTCTCCCCTGTCCTAACCCGTCCCACCCCCCCACCCTGCCCTACTCTGCCCTACCCTGCCCCACCTCACTCCCACCCCACCCTACCCTACCCCTACTCCCACCCCACTCCCACCCTTTTCCTTCTGTCACAACCCTTCCACACTTGTCTTTGTGGTTTGTCTCTTCTTGTCCCACCTCCCACATACGAACAATGTATGCTCCAGTATCCGTATCGTTACAAAACCAGCACTCTGCAGTTTCCTGTTTCTTTAGGTCTTGGTATTTACTGAACACCCCATGTCCTGTCAGCCTGGGTGAGGAAATAATCCCTTCATAGAATTTCCCAGGACCACCTCGACGCTGCGTGAATGAATGTTTTCTGTCCACCCCTGGTATTCATCCCATTTTATTGCCGGTTTGTTCCTAATCTCCGCCCCTGGATCTGTATCGTGATCTGGTTGACTGATCTTTGCCAGCAAGTGATGACCATCTCCGTCTTATGCACAGCCAAGTTCAGCCCATTTCCTTCAAGTAGTAATTCCCACCCTAATCCCATCCCCACTCCCACTCCTGTCCCTGCCCTAATTCCCACCCCACCCTACTCCCCACTCCCACTCCCACCCCATCCCTAACCCACCCCAATCTCTACCCTGTTCTCCTGTCTCTAATCCCAATCCCCAATCTCTAATTCCCATCTCTTAATCCCTAATTCCCCAATCCCATCCCACCCCATCCCCACCCTAATCTCTAATCCTGATCTCAATCCTGTCCTAATCTCGTCCCATCTCCTGTCTAATCTCTTGTCCCATCCCTTGGCCTAATCCTGTCTCATCCTTGTCCCAATCATTCATCTTAATCTCCAATGTCCTGTCTCATCTCTAATCTCTAATCCTAATCCTGTCCTAATCCTTACTAATCCTGTCTCCTAATCTCGTCAGTTAATTCCTGTCCTCAATCTCGTCTCAATCTCCTGTCTAATCTCTGTCTCTAATCCTGTTCCCCATCTCAATTCCCCTGTCTCTGTCTCTGTTCCTGTCTCTGTCTCTGTCTCTGTTCTCTGTCTATGTCTCTGTCTCTGTCTCTGTCTACCCTGTCCTGGCCCCACTCCTGTCTCACCTCGTCTCTGCTGTCTCTACTCCTGTCTCATCTCCTGTCTCTAATTCTGTCTCTGTCTCTGTCTCTGTCTCTGTCTCTGTTCTGTCTGCTGTTCTCATCTCCTTGTCTGTCCTTGTCCTGTCTCTGTCTCGTCCTTGCTGTCTCCTGTCTCTGTCCTGTCTCTGTCCTCGTCTCTGTCTCCTGTCCTGGTCTCCTGTCCTTGTCTGTCTCCCTGTCTCTGTCTCTGTCCTGTCCTGTCTCTGTCCTTGTCTCTGTCTCTGTCTCCTGTCTCTGTCCTGTCTCTGTCCTGTCTCTGTCTCTGTCTCTGTCTGTCTGTCTCTCTCTGTCTCTGTCTCTGTCTCTGTCTCTGTCTCTGTCTCTGTCTCTGTCTCTGTCTCTGTCTCTGTCTCTGTCTCTGTCTCTGTCTCTGTCTCTGTCTCTGTCTCTGTCTCTGTCTCTGTCTCTGTCTCTGTCTCTGTCTCTGTCTCTGTCTCTGTCTCTTTCTCTCTCTCTCTCCTGTTCTGTCTCCCTGTCTCTGTCTCCTGTGTCTACCCTAATCCCCAGGCCCCATCTCATCCTAATCCTAATCTCAATTCCCACATCTCCACTCCCACTCCCACCCTAATTCCCCATCTCTAATCTCTCTAATCTCCATCCCATCCCCTAATCTCATCCCATCATCCTAATCCTAATCCTAATTCCTAATCTCATCCCATCCCCAATCTCAATCCCAATCCCCATCCCATCTCAATCCCATCCCAATCCCCACCCCAATCCCAATTCCCCAATCCTAATCCTAATCCTAATCCCAATCCCCATCCCAATCCTTAATCCCCATCTAATCCTCATCCCAATCCTAATCTCACCCCAATCTCTCATCTTCATCTCATCTCCTAATCCTAATTCACCCATCCCCAATCCTAATCTCAATCTCCTAATTCTAATCTCATCTTAATCCTAATTCAATCCTTGTTCCTAATTCCTAATTCCTAATTCCCACCTCATCTCTCAATCTTGACCCTAATCTCAATTCCACCCCATCCTTAATCTCTACCCCATCCCATCCTAATTCCCTAATCCCATCCCTAATCCCTAATCCTACCCCATCCTAATCCTTAATTCCCTACCATCCTAATCCTTAATCCCCATCTCTAATCCCAATCTCTAATCTTAATTCCACCCCATCCTTAATCCCAATCCTAATCTCTCAATCTTAATCCCAATCCCAATCTCAATCCTCAATCTCATCCAATCCTTAATCCCATCCCAATCCTAATCCCAATCCTTAATCCCAATCCCAATCCTAATCCCAATCCTAATCTCCCAATCCTCAATCTCAATCTCAATCCCCAATCCCCAATCCTAATCCCATCTCAACTCTAATCCCAATCCCCATCCCAATCTCAATCCTAATCCTTAATCCTAATCCTAATCCCCAATCCCCAATCCCCAATCCTAATCCCAACTCTTGTCCTAATCCCATCTCAATCCTAATCCTAATCTCAATCCCAATCCTAATCCCCAATCCTAATCCCTAACCCTAATCTCAATCCCACCCCACCCCACTCATCCTAATTCCATCCTAATCTCCCATCCCACCCCCACCCTACCCTATTCCCACCCCTAATCTAATCTCAAATTCTACTCCCACTCCCATCCCACTCCCTACTCCCATCTTTACTCCTAATCTCTAATCTTAATTCCTAATCTCTAATCTTAATTCCCATCCTTAATCCTAATCTCATCCCATCCTCATCTTGATCCCAATCCTAATCCTAATCCCATCCCCATCCATCCTTAATCCATCCTCATCCTGTCCCTTAATCCCTCAATCTCATCCCTAATCCCAATCTCAACTAATCATCCTGACCCCATCCTCAATCCTAATCCTAATCTCAATCTTGATTCCCTAATTCCAACCCTAATTCCCAATCTAATCCTAATCTCTAATCCCCCAATCCCTAATTCTAATCCATCCCTAATTCTCAATCCTAATTTAATCCCCAATCCCCTACT